>OU795038.1:65961059-66125527 GCA_917208275.1 Patella pellucida
GGAGTTCAGCATTAAGACACTCTGTCAATTGATTCCGTTGCAATTGCTCAAATCGTCAAAGTAACTGAACATTTCCATGAACGTTGATAAGCAAATGGTTGTTTTTACCGATTAAATTCACATTTATTACCGTGTGTTGTTATTACTTTCTCACATCCACTTCCTATTTAATATAAATTACAGAAAATCATGGGGAATTGGGGGTGTAATTTTTTCCATGGGCGTATATTCGCTAATCGATCATAAAAAGAAATACAAATAATATAAAGAAGAAATTGGGAGAGCGAAGCTATAGAAATTATTATTTTATTGACGACAATTGCTCACGCTGTATATTTATTTGCTGAAAGTGTCTTAGAATACAGCAGAATTAACAGCATGATTGGAACTCTAAACCTTTCAACGCCAGCACTAATAATGCTTATTCCAATTTTTGGTATATAAACAGTTTTGTTCTAAATCTGAGTTTGGATCGGGGAACAGGTTATGCCTGTGTGTAACCCCTCTCCCTGATTTAGATACACAAACACACATATATAACACTATAGCATACATATAATGGATAAAATAGAGACATTTTTATAAACATTTTAGTAGGTAGAAATATAGTTTGAAAAAAATGCTTGGTAATGTTGGGTATGGCGAGGCCTGTACAGCGTAGACTCGTCCATATTTCCAAATCTAACAAACCAGTTGAAAGGGGCGGGGATATCAGTTGATTGTACGGTATGAAGAACTGAAAATAATGTAAGAATTATTTTTTTTCATAAATAACTTTTCATAAATTTTCGAAAATAACTGTTACTTTAGGACAAAGTTTTGTTGGTCCATACAACAGACAACTGATCGTTTTATGATTGTGTTGAAGCTTATGGATTGTCTGTTTTCTTGAATCTGAATATAAAGGGCATAAGAGTAAATAATGTTCGGGATCTTCGTACCACAGTGTAATTAGGAGAGTTTGTGTGCTCCAGGGTCTCACCCAATCCTATTGCTTATCGCTCTGCTTAGTTAGAACTAAAGTTATTGCCTCCCAACATCAACTAGACAAATTTACTTATCAAGGCATTCACCTAATAAACGTGAAGTGTGAAATTCTAGCTAAATTAGAATGAGAATTATCGTGTTACAAAATCTAGACCAATTAAATTGCTTATAGCTCGGCTTACCCTGAGCCGAAAATACTTATCCAAATTAGTATTGCTATTGATGTATAACAAATATAAACCAAATTCCATCACTTAAATATAACTGAAGTTATCGTGTCCCAAAGCATCAACCAATCAATTGCTAATCTCTGCTTATCCTATGTTTTCTGACACCATCAAAGCGTTGACCTAATTAACACATGCTCCAAATTTGAACATTCTACCTCAATGTAAAGGAGAGCTACTGTGTACCATAGTCTCGACCAATCAAATCGCTTACCCTGAGCAGAAAATGATCATTATCGAACTTAGTCAAGGTACTGGTGTAATGAAACTATAGACCAAGTTTCATCACTCTCCCTTAATTAGAAGGTTACCGTGTCCAAAAGCATCAGCCAATCATATTGCTTTACCCTAAGCATTTTCGAACTCCCATCAAGGCGTTGACCCAGGCGTTATTACAGAGAGACAGACAGTTCCATTTCAATTATTCCCCTGCTTTCTTCGAAAGAATATACCCTTTGTATGTCCTGCGTGTCGTAAGAGGCGACTAAAAGGATCCCTGTAATGGAGCAACGTGTTTGCCGTGCGGTGTGACCCGTGTCGGTGGAGAGTGGAATCCTGGTGATTGAGTAGGGATTTGGCTTGCCAGCCCTTTCTCTGCAACACATTACTTTGGCCCATGGTTCACTTAGACGGGAGGTCCTAAGTGAGGCAATGCACTGGTGACCCGTGCTAGTCCTCCCCGTGGTAGGCAGGGCGACCTGGGGGACGACGAGGGGTGAATAATAAAAAAATATATACATGAATCCCCCCCCCAACACCAACAATTAATAAAAGACAGAAACATCCTAATACAGAGGACGTTTCTAATTTATTTAAAAATAAAATGGCAAAGTCATGGCCGAGGTTTCTCTTGATTGAGAGCCCCTCTACTGACTTATCCAAAGTCTCACCTTTTTAAATAGATAAGGGCATTGTCGGCTTGGCCGGTGAACCCAAACCTATTAAGAAATTAAAAAATGGAATAATAATAATAATAATAATCATCTTATATGGCGCTGGGATTCCAACCAAAAGGCTGCTCATTGGCGCAAATTACAATGTCTTTAAAGTCATTAACAGAATGACTGTCGGAAAAGTTCTGTTTTTAAGTTCCTTTTAAATGAATATATATTGTCACTGTTTTTTACACTTTGTGGTAAAGAGTTTCAAACCATGGGAGCAGCAGAGGAGAAAGCACGATTCGACTTTGTTAAAGGTACCATTAGTAAATTCTTATCACGTGATCTTAAATTGCGACACGGGCAGTTATTGATAAGAAGTTCTTTTAGATAACCTGGAGCAAAATCACAGTGGAGACAATTGTAAGTTAAAACAGATATTTTGAAAACAATTCTTTGCTTAACTGGAAGCCAGTGTAAATCCTTGAGGACTGGGGTTATATGTTGACTTTGTTTTGTTCTGGTTATGATTCTCGCTTCTTTATTTTGGAGAAGTTGGAGTGGATTTAGCACAGGGATCTGGTACAGGAGGGAATTGCAATAGTCAAGTTTTGACAAAACAAAAGAACACATTAACATTTTGGCTACTTCTATATTGATGTACGGTCTGATTTTCCCAATATTATAAAGATGAAAGTTTACAGCACGGCATGTTTACTTATAAACGTTTTCATGTTTAGCTCCTGATCGAACATAACCCCAAGGTTGTTCGCAGTTTTCGAAAGTGGTATGTCAGTGTCACCAATGGATACTTTTTCAGTTAATAGTCGATTAAGTTGAGTTTTTGAGCCAATCGGAAGTACTACAGTTTTATCATCATTCAGTTTTAGAAAATTGAGCTTCATCCATTGTCTGATTTCAACAATACAGTGTTGAATTTTATTTATCTGGTTATATTCATTTTCTGATTTGAGTGATATATAGAGTTGAGTGTCGTCTGCATGCAAGTGATAATCCAAGCCATGTCTTCGAATAATATCACCAATTGGGGTAGTGTATGCCGTAAAAAGCACGGGTCCCAGTACGGATCCTTGAGGTACACCAAAGGCAAGAGACGATGGTGACGATCTGTTACCGCCAATAACTACTGACTGGGTTCGGTTTGTCAGATAAGAGCTGAACCATTCCAAAACTTTTCCCTGGACACCAAACCGAGTGGAAAGGCGCTGGATAAGAATGGACTGATCTATTGTGTCAAAGGCAGCGCTTAAATCTAATAATACCAATGCTGTTGATGCCTTATTTTCAATATTTTTGATGACGTCATTATAAACACGAACAAGTGCTGTTTCTGTACTAAGTCCTGATCTATATGCACTTTGAAACTTTTCACTAAGATTATTTGAATTAAAATGCGATTTGAGTTGGTATGCAGCGGCTTTTTCAAAAAGTTTAGATAGAAAGGAGAGATTTGAGACTGGTCTGTAGTTCTTTAATAAATTTACATCAAGGTTAGATTTCTTCAGAAGAGGTCGAACAAATGCCTCTTTTAAGGATGCTGGCACATATCCTTGTTGAAGAGAAGTATTAATGAGATGATCTATTATAGGTAAAAGTTCATTTATGCAACGTTTGAGTAGCCACGATGGAATCGGATCAAGTTCACATGATTTAGGAGAGCTGGCCATTATTATTTCTTTCAGTTTGGTTTGTGAAACTTCTGAAAAAGTAAGAAAACTGAGATCGCCGTTAAACTCAGATTCTTCAATAGGCTCAGGAAATGACTGATTACTCAGTTCAGATCTTATGTTAGTTATCTTATCTGAGAAAAACGTTTGAAATCGTTCACAAACGTCATCATAATTACCTTCAGGGAGAATACTACCATTAGGACGTTTTAGAATATTTTTAGTAAGCTTGTAGAGTTGTTGTGGATTTTTAAGGTTTTGTGTGAATTCTTGTGAAATAAATTCACGCTTAGCTTTAGAAATAAGGTTGTTGGTGTCTGTACGAGCACGCTGGTATAGCTGACGGTGGACCTCTAACTTAGTTTTCCTCATGTCTTTTCTGCCTTGCGTCTAGTAAGTTTTGATTGACGTATATCATCTGAAAACCATTTTCTGTTCGGTCTTAGGATAATTTCCTTGGAAACTGTCGGTGCATGATTATCAAGTATGTTGGAGAGTGTTACATTATACAGCTCAATTTGATCGTCAAGGGAATTCGTTAATTGAAGATGTTCTAGTAATTTACTATTTTCTATAGATGTTTTGAATGCATTGATATCTAAATTTTTGGTCTTTCTGTAAGTTATTTTGGTCTTTTTCGGTTTAGGTTTCTTGAAGCGCAGTTGACTAATGATGGTGAAATGATCAGATATTAAATCATTTTTAACATCTACTAAGTTAAGTATGGTAGTATTATCTCTACTAAGTTAAGTATGGTAGTATTATCTCGTGTAATGACCAAGTCGAGAATATGACCTTTACAGTGGGTAGAATCGGTGACATACTGCTGTAGGTTAAACGAATGAAGAATGTTCTGGAATTCTATTGTTTTCGGATCATCTAAAAGATCAATATGAATATTAAAATCACCAGAGATAAAGATTTCCTTCTGGTTAATTAGGCTGTTGTGTAGGAGTTCTTGAAATTCAGAAAATAAAATATTAATACTGGCCTTGTTGACAGTAGAGTATGGTGGTCTATAGATAGAGAAGTAGCTGATTACTTTGCTGTCAAATTGTACATCAGTCAACAGGTATTCAAAGCTAGTGTACATCGGACTTTAAGAGAAGTTTTGTATAGAAAAGCCAAACCGCCGCCTGTTCTTTCTGTTCTGTTTGATAAAAAATAGTCATAATTTTCAGGTACTAACTTGTTGATAACATAATGATCATTGTCTCTCATCCAGGATTCAGTTAAAATAACTATGTCGAAAACATTTTCTATAAAATATTCATTTAATTCATCTGCTTTATTTCTAGCTGATCTACAATTAAGTAAACAAGTATTTATCAATCTATTATTCTGATGCAGTTTATTGTTATTTGAGTTTTTATGGTTAATAGTGATTAGGTTGTTGTTATTGACTTGACTGGTTTTCCTAATATATTTTCTATCAGCTGTTATGATTGTCCTGATATGTCGTCTGCCCCCTCTAACTCCTCTCTTTGTAACAGGTTTTATTGTTTTAGGCAAAGATTGAAACACCTCTTCATTCAGATTATTTTGAGAACAGTGTTTACCAATCTGTAGTAACTCAGATCTACTGTAGGTGATCATGATGACTTCTAATCAGGTTCAGTGAGTTACACCAACTCACTATGGAGATATTTAAACAAAAGTAAACACTTAAAATTGCTAATATAATAATACTAAAATGAAAACTAAAATATTTTCGAATAAAAATGTCCATCAAAGTACTATGCTGATACAGTACAAAAATCACAAAGTAAAACTTCAACTTGAATTTAAAACAGACTAACTTCAGTAAGTTCCTACTCACTATATAAATATATAAATAAAAAGTACACATTTAAATGCAAATATCCAAATAAAAACTAAAATAACTTCCAATAAAAATGTCCACCAAGGTACTATGCTGCTACAGTCCAAAAATCACAAAGTAAAACTATAAAAGGAACTTGAAAAAGACTAAAATACACAGAGCAAATTCATAGTGCAGCCACTGTGAGGGCGCTACAGGCAATATATGGAACACTCTTGATAGAATGTACGAAGGAGCAGCATGCCACCATAGATTTCAAATTCTAGTAGAGGTGTTATTCGATGTCGAGACGTTGAAGGCAGCAGTGAGGATGAAATGGTTGAATACCTTTCTTCTCAAGGCGTCCAACAAGTTAAACGTATTAGTGTACGCCGAGGGGAAAGTGATTCCTACAAGCACCTATATCCTCACTTTTAATCGTCCCGACATACCGAAATCAATCAAGGCAGGTTATTTAAATATACCTGTTGATTCTTATATTTCCAACCCTCTTCGCTGCTATAAATGTCAGAGATTTGGACACAGCAAGACCTTCTGCAGGGGCAAAGACACCTGCGCTCGTTGTGGCCATGAAGGCCACGAGAGCGCTGCCTGCAAGGCTGAGTTTTGCTGCGTTAATTGCAAGGGTAAGCATTTTGCTTATTCTCGCGAATGTTCAGTATGGCAGAAATAGAAAAGAATTCAACAGGTAATGTCTGAACGGAAGATTCCGTATTTCGACGCTAGGAAACAAGTAGAACTGACTTCACTCATTGCACCAGAAGGGAAATCCTTTTCGAGTGTAGTTAAAGTTTCTACAACATCCATATCTGTTCAGACAGACATAACTTGGCCACGTAAAGAGAAAAAACCTAAGACTTTGCCTACATCAGATCATGTAATAGGGGTCTCGAGCTCCACAGAGAGCTCAACTCAAAGCACTAACTCTCTCCCTGAGAAGATTGTATCCCTCTTGCCTCCATCTGGAGATATTGAGATAATTCCCAATACTCTAATCCAAAATGGCAAGAGGGCTCCTCCCTTGCGCTCCTCTTAAGCTGGCACTGCTGATTCCAGTTCCACTGGGTCAGGGGTGCAGTTTCAGGGTGTTCCATCCGCAAAGGAGAAAACAGTGCATACTAAAAAAAACATCAAAAAACATTAAACAAATTTAGAGAGAAAGAATCTAAGGGTTCAAAAAACCCTATCACTCTATTTAATGAATATGGGGATGATCTGATGGACGACATTACTGTAGTGGATGTCCATGAGGACCCAATCAGTAAGCCGCCAAAATTTAAATTTCCCTGACAATGGCTAATTCCATTATTCAATGGAATTGTCGTGGTTTAAAACCAAATTTTAATGAAGTTCAACTTTTAATTCAAAAGTATAATCCTTTAGCTATTTGTTTACAGGAAACATTTTTAAGGAATTCTGACACATTGTCTTTTAGACATTTTGTTGGTTATCATCATCACGCAGTTGGTGATGGTAGAGCTCATGTTTTTTTTTCTATTATTCTTAATGGAGACATTCTTCAGAGTAAAGTCACTCTCAACTCGCCGTTACAGGCAGTTACAGTCCGGGTGACTTTGCATATTCCAATAACACTTTGCTCTGTATATCTTCCACCAAGTTTACATCTTAATCCCAGAGATCTTGATGACCTTGTTGCTCAACTTCCTCTCCCGTTTATCATACGGGAGATTTCAATGGTCATCATTCACTCTGGGGTAGTCCAGATGATAACAACAGAGGTAAACAAATAGCGGAATTCATTAACATTATTAATTTGTGTTTATTAAATGATGACTCGCCTACTTATTTACATCCTGCCACAGCTTCTTTTTCTTCTCTTGATCTCACCATTTGCTCTCCGGTCATGTTTCAGGATTTTACATGGGGAGTAAATGAAGATCTATGTGATCACTTTCCAATCTTGATTGAAAATAATGGTCCCTCTCCGGTCGAAAGACTTCAGAGGTGGAAGTTGCATAAGGCTGATTGGGCTCTGTTTGAATCTGTGTGTCTCTTCTCTTTTGACGCAAAAGAGTTAGAAGATGCAGATGAGCCAATGGCCTTATTCACTTCAATTCTTCAAGATGTAGCTAAGCAGGCGATTCCAAAAACCACGACAGATCCAAAATGTTTCAATAAACCATGGTATAATGACGAGTGCAAATCCGCTCTAAAAGAGCGTGATCGTATCCTGAGACGATTAAAAAAATATCCTTCCATGGAGAATATTGCGGCATACCAAATGGTTCGGGCGAAGGCCCGCAGAACCATACGCCAAGCAAAGAAGTCTTCATGGCAGGGTTATGTCTCAAGGATAAATTCCCGAACCATATCAAAATCGGTATGGGATAGGATTCGTAGGATGAAAGGTAAAAGTAGTGCATTATCAGTTAACCATCTCAATGTTGATAATACCACCTTAACAACATTTCCTGTTATTGCTAATTCTCTGGCCAGTACATTTTCATTCAATTCATCGTCCAATTTCTACTCTGATGCCTTTCGGGGCATTAAGAATCAACAGGAGAAAAGAAGACTTAATTTCAAGTCCCGTAATGATGAATGTTATAATGATCGTTTTTCCATTGCAGAGCTCCGTGATTCGTTAAAGCGAGCTCGGGACACTACAACTGGTCCAGGTGAAATACACTACCAAATTTTAAAACATCTACCGTATCCAACACTTATAATTTTACTTAATCTTTTTAACCGGATTTGGATTGATGGGAATTTTCCTCCGTTGTGGCATGAAGCTACAATAATTCCCATCCAAAAACCGGGTACTAATCATACGAATCCAACCAACTATCGTCCGATCGCTTTAACAAGCTTTATTTGCAAAACCATGGAGAGATTGATCATTCGAAGGCTTGTTTGGTACCTCGAGTCCAACAACCTTATTACTAACCTCCAATGTGGATTTCGGTCCCAAAGGAGCACTCTTGAAACGTTCGTCAGGGACGCTTTCATCCAGAAGCAACATTTTTTGATCTGGAGAAAGCATATGATACCACGTGGAAACATGGTATCATGCGCGACCTCCATAACCTCGGCCTGCGAGGTCGCTTACCTATCTTCATTAAAAATTTAAGGTACGACTGGGATCAATCTTCTCTGACCCATTTCCTCAAGAAATGGGGGTTCCTCAGGGAAGTATTTTATCTCCTACACTTTTTGCTATAAAAATTAATACGATCCCAGCGTGCCTTAAACCAGGTACAAACGGGGCTCTCTATGTTGATGACTTTCAGATGTGCTATGGTTCAACAGACATGCGGATAATCGAATGTAAGTTGCAGCTTTGTTTGAATTCACTTCAACAATGGGCAACCGAAAATGGATTTCGTTTTTCGAAGTCCAAGACTGTCTGCATGCATTTTTGTCAGAAAAGAGGTTTGCATCCTGATCCAGAACTTTTCTTGGATGGCAACCGCTTTCCAGTTGTGGATGAAACCAAATTTCGGGGGCTGATATTTGATAAGAAATTATCATTTATCCCCCATATTAAAAACCTAAGAAAGAAATGTCTGAAAGCCCTCAACATATTGAGAGTCTTATCAAATACTGACTGGGGAGCAGACCGTAAGGTCTTGCTCCGATTATATCGAGCATTAATAAGATCTAAACTCGATTATGGGTGCATTGTGTATGGGTCTGCCCGCGAGTCTTATCTCAAAGAGCTCACATTATACACAACCAGGGACTTAGAATCAGCTTAGGAGCATTTCGTACATCTCCAGTGGACAGTTTATACGTCGAGGCGCATGAACCCTCATTGCACAACAGACGTGATAAGCTGGCCCTGCAGTATGCTACGAAAATTGCATCACTTCCAAACCATATTTCATTTAACACCATATTTAGACCTCTGCACGAACATTTGTATCTTGTGAAGACTAAAGTCATTCCATCTGTCGGTATTCGCATACATCCCCTTTTGTCGGAAGCTGGTATCAGCCTTGACGGTATTGCGAATACCCCTTTCTTTAAGACTCCACCGTGGGCTGTATCTCCCCCAAAGATCGATTTCGATCTTACTAAACATAGAAAGAGAGATACAAGTTCGACGGTTTTCCAATCTCTCTTCAGAGAGCTAAGGTCTAAATATGGTGATTATATTCCCATTTATACAGATGGTTCGAAAGATGGTGATCGGGTAGCTTCGGCTACCGTGACACCATCCGAGACCATTTCTGTCCGGCTCCCACCTGCTGCTTCTATTTTTACAGCTGAGCTCCAGGCTATTCTCCAAGCCTTGGAGTTCATTCAGTCCTCATCAGTTGTAAAACACATTATCTTTTCTGATTCTTTGTCCTCATTACAAGCTATTAATAACAAACAGCTTGATCACCCATTAATAGCAGACATTTATTGTCTGCTATTGTCCAATGAGTTTATCAACAAGGACATTGTCCTTTGTTGGCTCCCAAGTCATATGGGTATCAAAGGGAATGATCGAGCAGACTCGGCTGTCAAGTCTGCTTTAGATCTTCCCATAACCGATTTTTTAACATCATATAAGGATTTTCAATTCATTATTAATAATTTCATATATCATCGATGGCAACGGTCTTGGGATCTTGCAGGCACAAACAAACTTCATCACATCAAGCCTCTCTTAAGGAGACTGGCCAAGCTCCTATAGAATGAATGAATAAAATATTGTTTAATGGCACGTGAGCTCCAACCGGGCCATATTGCGCCAAACATATGATGATGTTATGAGACAAACTAGAAACAAATAATCACATTATCTATATAATATACATAATAAAAACAAATATCAGTAAATTTCAAATAAAACTAAATATAAAATTTATGTATATATATTTAAAATATAAAGGTCAAAATTAGATATATACAATTAAAATTTTCGATAAAATTTTGTCTCTTTTAAAAAGTCTAGAGTTTTACTATACAGACCCGGTTGGGCAAACAACTGATGAAGTGACTGGCAACGGTAATGCCGTAATCTTATATCTTTGAGATGCTTGCACTCAATCAAAATGTGCTTCACTGTCAAAGGAACATGGCAGTGTTCACATTCTGGTTGAGGCTCTCGCTTCAAAATGAAAATGTGAGTTAAAAAAGTATGACCAATGCGAGAGCGACACAAAATAACTTCATCCCTCCTGTTGGTTCTATAGGAGCTTGGCCAGTCTCCTAAGAGAGGCTTGATGTGATGAACTTTATTCGTGTCTGCAAGATCCCAAGACCGTTGCCAGCGGCCATATATGAAATTATTAATGATTGATTTAAAATCTTCATATGAAGTTAAAAAATCGGATATGAGAAGATCTAAAGCAGACTTGGCAGCCGAGTCTGCACGATCATTCCCCTTTATATCCATGTGACTGGGGAGCCAGCAAAGGACAGTGTCCTTGTCGATGAACTCATTTGATAGTAGCAGACAATAAATGTCTGCTACTAATGGGTGATCAAGCTGTTTATTGTTTAATTGCTTACAGCAGGTGGAAGACACACAGAAATGATCTTAGATGATGTCACTGTAGCCGAAGCTACCCGATCACCATCTTTAGAACCATCTGTGTAAATAGGAGCATAAACACCATACTTAGACCGTAACTCTCTAAAGAGAGCTTGGAACACCGTAGAAATAGTATCTCTCTTTTTATGTTGAGTAAGATCGAAATCAATCTTTGGGGGAGATATAGCCCACGATGGAGTCTCAAAGAATGGGGTATTCGCTATACTGTCAAGGCTGATACCAGCCTCAAACAAAAGGGGTTGTATGCGAATACCAAATGGTGGAATGACTTTAGTCTTCACCAGATACAAATGCTCATGCAGAGGTCTAAATATGGCGTTAAATGAAATTTGATTTGGAAGGGATGCTATTTTCGTAGCATACTGCAGGGCCAGCTTATCACGTCTGTTGTGCAATGAGGGCTCGTGCGCCTCGACGTATAAACTGTCCACTGGAGATGTACGAAATGCTCCTAAGCTGATTCTAAGTCCCTGGTTGTGTATGGTGTCAAGCTCTTTGAGATAAGACTCGCGGGCAGACCCATACACAATACACCCATAATCGAGTTTAGATCTTATTAAAGCTCGATATAATCTGAGCAAGACCTTACGGTCTGCTCCCCAGTCAGTATTTGATAAGACTCTCAATATGTTGAGGGCTTTCAGACATTTCTTTTTTAGGTTTTTAATGTGGGGGATAAATGATAATTTCTTATCAAATATCAGCCCCAGAAATTTTGTTTCATCCACAACTGGAAGGCGGTTGCCATCCAAGAAAAGTTCTGGATCTGGATGTAAACCTCGTTTCTGACAGAAATGCATGCAGACAGTCTTGGATTTCGAAAAACGAAATCCATTTTCGGTTGCCCATTGTTGAAGAGAATTCAAACAAAGCTGCAACTTACGTTCGATTATCCGCATGTCTGTAGAACCATAGCACATCTGAAAGTCATCAACATAGAGAGCCCCATTTGTACCTGGTTTAAGGCACGCTGGGATCGTGTTAATTTTTATGGCAAATAATGTTGGAGATAAAATACTTCCCTAGGGAACCCCCATTTCCTGGGGAAATGGGTCAGAGAAGATTGATCCCAGTAGTACCTTAAATGACCTATCTTCCAGGAAATTTTTAATAAAGATAGGTAAGCGACCTCGCAGGCCGAGGTTATGGAGGTCGTGCATGATACCGTGTTTCCACGTGGTATCATATGCTTTCTCCAGATCGAAAAATATTGCAACTAAATGTTGCTTCTGGATAAAAGCGTCCCTGACGAACGTTTCGAATCGGACGAGATGATCAAGAGTGCTCCTTTGGGACCGAAATCCACATTGGAGGTCAGTAATAAGGTTGTTGGACTCAAGGTACCAAACAAGCCTTCGATTGATCAATCTCTCCATGGTTTTGCAAATACAACTAGTTAAAGCGATCGGACGATAGTTAGTAGGATTCGTATGATCTTTTCCCGGTTTAGGGATGGGAATTATTTACCTTTTTCAACACTCCTAATATTACTAGATCTTTTTAACCGGATTTGGGTTGATGGGAATTTCCCTCCTTCGTGGCATATTCCCATCAACCCAAATCCGGTTAAAAAGATCTAGTAAGATTAGGAGTGTTGAAAAAGGTAAATGTTTTAAAATCTGGTAGTGTATTTCATCTGGACCAGTTGCAGTGTCCCGGGCTCGCTTTAACGAATCCTGGAGCTCTGCAGTGGAAAAACGATCATTAAAGCATTCATCATTACGGGACTTGAAATTAAGTCGCCTTTTCTCCTGTTGATTCTTAATTCGCCTAAAGGCATCAGAGGAGAAATTGGATGATGAATTGGATGAAAATGTACTGGCCAGAGAATTAGCAATATCAGGAAATGTTGTTAAGGTGGTATTATCAACATTAAGATGGTTAACTGATAATGCACTACTTTTACCTTTAATCCTACGAATCCTGTCCCATACCGATTTTGGAGTGGTACGGGAATTGATCCTAGAGACGTAACCTTGCCATGAAGACTTCTTTGCTTGGCGTATGGTTCTACGGGCCTTCGCCCGGACCATCTGGTATGCCGCAATATTCTCCATGGAAGGATGGTTCTTAAGTCGTCTCAAAATACGATTACGCCCTTTTATTGCAAATTTGCAATCGTCATTATACCATGGTTTATTGAAACGTTTTGGTTCCGTCGTGGTTTTTGGAATCGCCTGCTCAGCTACATCTTGGAGAATTGAAGTGAATAAGGCCATGGGCTCATCTGCATCTTCTAACTCTTTTGCATCAAAAGAGAAGAGACACAAAGACTCGAAAAGAGCCCAATCAGCCTTATGCAACTTCCACCTCTGAGGTCTTTCGACAGGAGAGGGACCATTATTAACAATAAAGATAGGAAAGTGGTCACTACCACATAGATCTTCATTTACTCTCCATGTAAATTCCTGAAACAGGACCGGAGAGCAAATGGTGAGATCAAGGAATGAAAAAGAAGCTGTGGCAGGATGTAGATAAGTAGGCGAGTCATCTTTTAATAAACACAAATTTTAATTATTAATGTTAATTAAGTCCGCTATTTGTTTACCTCTGTTGTTATCATCTGGACTACCCCAGAGTGAATGATGACCATTGAAATCTCCCGTTATTATAAACGGGAGGGGGAGTTGTGCAACAAGGTCATCAAGATCTCTGGGATTAAGGTGTAAACTTGGTGGACGATATACAGAGCAGAGTGTTATAGGAATATGTAATGTCACCCTAACAGCAACTGCCTGTAAAGGCGAGTTGAGAGTGACTTTACTTTGAGGGATATCTCCATTAAGAATAATAGAAACACCCCCATGAGCTCGACCATCACCAACTGAATGATGATGGTAACCGACAAAATGCCTAAAAGACAAAGTGTCAGAATTCCGTAAAAATGTTTCTTGCAAACAAATAGCTAAAGGATTGTGCTTTAGAATTAATAATTGGACTTCATTAAAATTTGGTTTTAAACCACGACAATTCCATTGAATAATGGAATTAGCCATTGTCAGGGAATTTTATTTTTTGGCGGCTTACCATGTGGGCCCATATGGACCCCCTCGATGGCAATACCGTCCATCAGATCATCCCCAAATCTATTATAGAATAATTTTTCTTTTCTTGACGAATTACCCTTTGACTGCGATCCTGACCCAGAAGAACTGGATTCAGGGATAGCAGCTTCAAGGGGAGGCGAGGGAGATGACTCCTTGTCGTTTTGGGAGGAAGTGTTGGGAATGACCGCAACAACTTCAGATTGAGGCAAGGAAGATGAAACCTCGCCAGTCAAAGAAATAATAGTTTCGATCGAGCTCTCTTTGGTTTGAGAGGAGCTCGATACACCTTTATTTTGTTCTGATGGTAAAATTTTAGGCATGTCCTCTTTTTCATGCCAGGTTAAATCTGTCTGAACAGAAATTGTTCTAGCAGAAACTTTGGCTACACTGGAGTAAGATTTCCCTTGTGGTGCAATGGGAAATTGTGTAGCAAGTTCTACTTGCTTTTTAGCATCGAAGTATGACATTTTCCGTTCAGACATAACCTGTTGGATTAGTTTCTCCTTTTGCCAAATTGGACATTAGCGAGAGTAAGCAAAGTGCTTACCCTTGCAATTAACGCAACAGAAATCCGCCTGGCAGGTAGCGCTCTCGTGGCCATCATGACCACAGCGAGCGCAGGTGTCTTTACCTCTACAGACGGTTTTGCCGTGTCCAAATTTTTGGCATTTGTAGCAGCGAAGGGGGTTAGAAATATACGAATCAACAGGTATGTTAAGATAACCTGCCTTGAGAGTCTTTGGTATTTCGGGACGATTGAAAGTGAGGATATAGGTGCTTGTAGCAATCACCTTATCCCCTCGACGTACGCTAATCCTTTTAACATGCGAGACGCCTTGGGATAGTGAGGATATAGGTGCTTGTAGCAATCACCTTATCCCCTCGACGTACGCTAATCCTTTTAACATGCGAGACGCCTTGGGATGAAAGGTATTCAACCATTTCATCCTCACTGCTGCCTTCAAGATCCCGACAGCGAATAACTCCTCTACTTGAATTAAACGACCTATGCGGCGACACCTTGATAGGAATGTCGGCTAAGGTAGTGGATTTAAGCAGCATGGTTGCATGCTGTTCCTTAGCACATTCTATCAGAAGTGTGCCATTGTTTAGTTTTTTGATAGCCTTGGGCTCACCGGCTAATCCAGCAATGCCCTTGGTTATCAAAAATGGAGAAACTTTAGAGAGGTCGGTATAGGAACTCTCAATCAAGAGGAACCTCGGCCATGCCTTTGATATTTTTGTTTTATTTGTAAATAATTCAGAAACGTCATCGGTGCTATGACGTTTCTGTTTGTTTTACAAAAGGTGGTGTGGGGGGGATTGATGAATCCATGAATAAATATTTTTATGATTAACCTCTCGTCGTCCCCCAGGTTACTGCCCTGCCTACTAAGGGGAGGTCTAGCGCGGATTACCTGCGCATGGCCTCAGGGCTCGACGAGAGGTATACTCAAGCCAGAAAGTAAAAAAAAAACTTATCTAACCTGATTGACCCAAGCCGCCGCCCTGTAGAATGTACGTAGGACACAAAGGTAGGTAGAATGCTGGGTGTAAAAATAACAGAGCATTAAACATGGAAAGGGTACATTCTACAGAGCTGGAACGACCAGAGCCGATTGATCAGAGTGGGCCACTCTGACCTCCCGTCTAGGTGAACCATGGACCAAAGTAATGTGTTGCAGGAAAAGAGCTCGCAAGCCAAATTCCCACTCAATCACCAGGATTCCACTCTCCACCGACACGGGTCGCAACGCACGGCAAACACACTGCCCCATTACAGGGATCCTTTTAGTCGCCTTTTACGACACGCAGGACATACGAAGGGTATATTCTTGTCACCCCCTACACCCCAGGGGGGAGCTCCTATAGAACCAACAGGAGAGATGAGGTTGTCTTGTGTCGCTCTCGCATAGGTCATTCCTTTTTAACACATATTTTCATCTTAAAGCGAGAGCCTCAACCAGAATGTGAACACTGTCATGTTCCTTTGACAGTGAAGCACATTTTGATTGAGTGCAAGCATCTCAAAGATATAAGATTAAATCATTTCCGTTGCCAGTCACTTCAACATTTGTTTGCCCAACCGGGTCTATATCGTAAATTACTAGACTTTTTAAAAGAGACAGGATTTTATCATAAATTTTAATTGTATATATTATAATTTCATTTTTGTATTTTACATATTTATATGCATAAAACGATTTATTTTACTTTTATTTAAGTTACTACTGTGATATTGTTTTTATTTATGCATATAATATTTTCTGTGATATAATTTAACCTGTCTCAAAATAATCATCATATGTTTGGCGCAATATGGCCCGGTTGGTGCTGACGTGCCATAAAATCACATTTCTTTCTTTCACCTAATAAACGCCAAGTGTGAACATTCTAGCTAAATTAGAATGAGAATGATCGTGTTCCAAAATCTCGACCAATTAAATTGCTTATAGCTCGGCTTACCCTGAGCCGAAAATACTTATCCAAATTAGTATTGCTATTGATGTATAACAAATATAAACCAAATTCCATCACTTAAATATAACGAAAGTTATCGTGTCCCAAAGCATCAACCAACCAATTGCTAATCTCTGCTTATCATATGTTTTCTGACACCATCAAAGCGTTGACCTAATTAACACATGCTACAAATTTGAACATTCTACCTCAATTTAAAGGAGAGCTATTGTGTACCTAGTCTCGACCAATCAAATCGCTTACCCTGAGCAGAAAATGATCATTATCGAGCTTAGTCAAGGTACTGATGTAATGAAACTATAGACCAAGTTTCATCACTCTCCCTTAATTAGAAGGTTACCGTGTTCAAAAGCATCAGCCAATCATATTGCTTTACCCTTAGCATCTTCGAACTCAAATTAAGGCGTTGACCCAGGCGTTATTACAGAGAGATAGACAGACCAATTTCAATTATTCTCCTGCTTTCTTCGAAAGGCGGGCCTAGTGGGGGACAAAAAAACATTTACGCTGGTGATATGTCACATTTTCACATTCTATCACGACGTTCTGAGTAAGGCAACAGTGTTATATATTAGGGTCGTTATAAGCACGGCAGCTATTTTGAACAGGATACAAATTCAAATTTGTTACTGAATGATCCAAAACAAGCATTTACTAAGACAAACAATCAGAATCTTGGAGCAATCGTCTATCGAATTAAAGGGTTATTGTTTAATCTCGCCCAACATCCATACGTTAGATTTTAATACAATTTTAAAGTCGGTCTTGAATTCCGGGTAATTATTGCATTTTTCGAAAAGAGTTAAATTCTGTGTACATGTGCGTGCAGAGGTGCCCTTTGGGATTTCTGACAATTCCCTAAATTCAACATAAATATGCCCATTTGCTTCAACAAGTAGATCACTTCCGGCACAAAAGCCATCATTTATGAAGAACATAAGTTCCTGAATCATCTTCTTGTGTACAATGTCCTCAATTTCTATCACGTTTTCATTGGTTTGGTGTGAATGTTCATCTTTCAAAGCAGAAAAAAATCTACAAAAGCCTCGCAAATCTTGAATGATAACTAAGTTGAACAGGGATGTATTTGAAATAGATAAAGCTTTGAGGCATTGCGGATCGAAAGAGGAAGAGAGTTCCATACTTGAGAGGCAGCATTGGCGATGGCACGCTTGTCGTATGTCACCTGGGGTTCATTAGTCCGCCGCCATAAGAAATACTATAAATGTGAGTATGGATAAACCTAAGCTTATTAATATATATATCGGTGGACTAATAATCGCGGACTAGTGAACATTCCCCTTTTCTTAGATCCATATCGGCGTGGCTGAAGTAAACAGAGACGTGGTACCGCAGACAATCATCAGTGGTCTGTCTATGCATGGGTTAATTTTTTTTAGCAAGAGCTTATATCAATAACAATATTATAAATTGATTTTTTCTCTTTCTTTGCCTTTGCACTTCGTACCAGTATTTGCATCATAGGCTTTAATGCTCAATAAGAAATCTAAACACATTACAATTGCAGTAAACACTACAGAGTCACAACTAAACCTATAAAAATCCCACATTGCGAATCAAAAAAGTAGAACGAATACCTTATTCCTCTCATATAAACTCAACTAGTCGGGTAATAATTTGCAAGAAAATAAAGAACGGCATTTTATTAACAAGTATCGCCCTAAATTAAAGATACATTATGAGAGATTTGGATAGAGAGTTGGCCATTCTTGCTATAACAGTTCGAAAATAGATGATAAAAGAAGAATATATTGACAAATTTAGTCAAATTACTTTATTCTAAACAAAGTTATCACCATTTTAATATTTGAATATAAATAAAAGTCAACTCTCTCTCTCTTTTAACCTTCTCCGAGAATGGCCAATCATTTGGTTGACAGGTGTTGACTCCACCCTCATAATCTTGATTATCAAGTAACGTTTTCAATAACTGTGGTACCGTTAGCCTATTCGGTTTGAGACTGGGTTGCAATTCAATTCGTATCACATTTATTTTTTCTACAAATTGAAAATACGACTTTTAATATATAGATAAGAAGCGAACGTTTGAAAGGAATGGACCAAATCAATGAGGCATAATTACAGCAGACTTCTTGTTAGCATGCTTTTACTCTCTACCTTGTACTGTAACCGGTAGGCCTACGTGGCCCTCGAAGCAGACAAGAAGGAAGCAGTGTGAGTGCAATTCAACTAGGGTGATGTTAGCTGCGATGTTTCTCAATTTCCATAATTTTTCGGTAAACGCAAGTGACAAAAAAGCGTATAATACCGACATGAAAACTCTCGTTTTGACCACCACTAAACATAATATCCAGGCCGTATATATCGAGCTCTCAATTAAACTGCCTGACACGCGGCCACGCTCAACAGCGGCATCGCTTCGTACACTCTATCACTTAGCTTCGATCTAAAATTTCTGGGAGTATGACGTCAACGTAACGGTAAACTCCGCTTACGAGCGCCATTTAAAATTTAATCTATCAAGGAAATAATGTTTAAACCAATGCCGACTTAAAGCCATCCGTGGGTCTACAGAGTTAATGTTATGCTTGTTGTGTAAATAAAAATCTAATTTATAATTTCTTTGACATTGGAAGGCGTCTGGAGCCTAAATAAAGTCTTGTAATAATCATATTTAGCTCTTGCATAATGAATGTTTAAATGCTGCATATGTTTATATTATAATTTGATATTGTAAAATATTTATATTATTGGCATGTACATAAATATGTATTAATAACGCCATGTAGTTGTATACTATCTCATTATTAAATGCCCACGACCTAATGATCCCCGTAGCAACCCAACCCCCCCCCCCCCAAAAACAACCCAACCCTGAATAACCAATAGTTACATGTTCTTCATAATCTATCCCAATTTACGGCTGTTAATGAATGGCGTATACTTAAGATCACGTGTTCCCATCTTCCGGTCAGGGTTCAAAGGTACGAACAGTACACTGGTCGCACCGTTTCGCCCCCTTCCTACAGATGTGAGATCTGGAGTGGAAATATGACGTAACTCAAATAGCAACCGGACTCCGGACTGTACATCACTAAACCAATCACCCCAAATCCCCATATTGATCGATACCCAATACTTAATTAACCCCCCAAAACTCAGTTAACACGGCCTTCCCCCGAAATCTTTTGCCTACAAATAGCACGGTACATCCATGTGGAAAATACTCTCATGCCATGGACTACCTTTCGAATGATAGTACAATATGAACCCACAAAATTACAAAGCTTTGCATTATTCATTTAAAATTTTAACAAATAAAATGAAATGGGGTTCAGCAACCTGTTCCGAACAGGGCTAATAAGAAGGGGCATACGCCATACAGCTCGCTATGAGAAATTTTGGCCGGACAGCGGCACTACGGCCTACACTTATATCGAACTCCAAGAGCCTAGGGATCTTTACGTGCACGCCCTGTGCACACTGTACCTCGGCATCTCGTCCTATCTGAACGACTAGACTGTTGTCCTTATCAGGCCCTCCTCCGTCATACATCAAAATTCTTAACAGCAGATCTTTACAAAAACACCCCCCCCCCCCCAAAAAAAAAACCCCACTAAAACTACAAAATATCAATTTTATTTCATTACAATATTGTTAAGATGCCATAACATAAATTAACGTCACACAGCAGACAACATGCTTTTAATCATATAAACCAAAATTTCTAGCAAATTTCCGAGCGCCAAGACCATTCAGATGTAATCCGTCAACTAATTCCGTTTGAACAACGTTAGGATGTTTTACAACCGCCAAGTACCCCTTTTCTAACAAACTTAAAACATGCTTATTTATCAGGTCACAACGAGCTCTAATATCCTTTTTTTTCTGTATACAATATCTCAGACAAAATAAGAGTAGTTTCCTTAAAACATCTAATTAATACAGATACCAAGCCTTTTAGGCTTTTTATACAGACATATAACTGATCGAATTCATTCAAAGGTTTATAAATGTCATTAATACCAACATGCACTATAAATATATTACATGCAATAAACTTTGACATGCACCTTAAATTATGAATTATATCTGAAATTCTCGCACCGGGTTTACATAACAGCTTCCCTTTCGTAACAAATGGTTTTAAACTAGAAACGAACGAATCGCCAATAATGACAAACGGAAAATGAGATGATGGAGGACAGACAATTTTTTTTTAAATTGGCTATATCTCCTTTAGGGTGGGGCGTGAAACGAACGACCAATAAATTCCAAGGTAAACCTATTTTATCTGGCTTGAAACCAGACTTTGAAGGATATAACAAAGCCGATTTGTCCCCCTTAAGGCCAATAAATGAGCTTCATGGCACAATCGTGCCAACTTTGGAAACCATGCAGGGGTGGGAGATAATGCAGACACCACAACCGTAGCCTACAATCTATGGATTGTTCTTCCAGATGGATGGAATAAGATTAAAAGGGGGGAAAACATAAGGTTTTTCATCTTTTGTTATGGTTTGAGCAAATACGTTAATTCCAGCCGATAAAGGCGTTTCAAAAGGTGTGTAAAGTTTTAATGGGGAGCCATTCACACCAGTCATACAGTTCGAATCTAACGCCATTAGGTCCAAAATGTGAGGCCCAAAGAACTGTTCTACCCTTTTAAATGTCATATGAAAAATACAAGCATCTAACTTGCTCAAGGTTATAGAGAGGGGGCATCGCCTTCATTAGAGGCAGACATTACATAAACCAAGTTAATATAAATATTCCAAAATAAGAAAAACAAGTCCTTCAGGACGCTAGTTAGAATTGGCGACCGGGACATCTGGTTGCCCTAGCAATAAATCAATACTTTGTTATCGACACAAACATCGAGTCTACAGTTTTTAACTTTATCTTTGTGACATTTAACAGCTAAATACAAGGCTTTGGCCTCCTTTACAACAATAGGGGCATCTAAGAACGATGTATCCCAAAAATGATGGATTACGTTTGAACCTCCTTTAAAAGTAAATTTAGCACCCCATCCATAATCCGAAGAATCGGATGATAAATTTAAAGTGCAGTGATATTCTGGTTTCCAAGGATGAGAACCATTCCAGTTATCTAGAAAACGCCAAAATTCAAGTTCATTTCTTAATTCTTGCAAAGTGTCTATCATATCGCAACCACTTCGTCCAAGTATTGAAATACAACGGAAACGAATAACTTCAGTTATCACCAAAATAAATGACATGCTTTTTCCCGAGAATCTTTGAAGGGATAGCAAATTTACTTCCTTGTAAGATAAAATTTCCTCTCATAAATAACGAAATTTCTTCTTTTTGGATTCTGTTAATCTAAATGTTTTATTACATGCATCAACCCACATTCCCAAGTATATAATACAATTTACAAGTGAGAGTTCTGAGTTTGCAAGCCGATACAGTACCGCAATCGCACAACCACCTGACAAACCATATATATTGCAATCTCTGCTTGTCGTTTTGGTGAAATATTGGGAATACTGACCTGCTCAATAGGCGATCATCAATATAAACAATATTATTAACCTGGGCCCGGTTCCAAGAAAATTCTTAAAGTAAGCACAAAGTCATGCTTCACTTTTACTTATGTAAGAATCTTATAAAAATACCGTCCCTAGAAAATTCTCAAGACCATTCTTACGTAAGCACAGGTTAAGTGTAAGTCTAAGCACATTGTGACTGGAAATGCTTACCATACACAGACTACGGTGCTCTTTAACGTCATAAAAACAACTTTGGTATGCGAATTACGTCATAAATTTGTCGTCTGCTTCGTTGAGGTTTATTTAGATGCATTTGACATGTCCCCTATATAAAATGTGCCAAAAGATAAAAAAAACGCAGACACATACAAACTTAACTTAATAAATGGGAGAGCGACTGATCTTAAAGTAGCCTGTGTGTTTGTAGTCTATTGTTTACTAATTGGCAAATAAATAGGATTGTTTCAGGGTAGGCCCTAGATGCGAAATCTTCTATAGAATTCTTTATTTCTTTTGGAGAAGGATTTTCTCTGTCTTGTAATTGTCTCTTTGGTATCAATAGGTGTCGGAAATGCCGTCGAATAACTCTACGGTCAGCCATATTATTGAAGCAGAAACAGACTTAAGGTTGGTAAGCAAGCCCTATACCTTGCTTGGGACTTGTGCTTAGATTGGCTATATTTAAGAACGAAGTTGTGCTTAAGTTTTTTCTTGGATTGCATAATAGCGTTCTTGTGCTTACAATGAAGTCTACTTAAAATAAAAGCACAAGACCGTTCTTGAGAATTTCCTGGGAACACAAAATAAGGTAAGTTTACTTAAATGCAAAGTCGACTAAAATCTAAGCACAAGAACGTGCTTAAGAATTTTCTAGGACTCGGGCCCTTAAGTCGTCTTAAATGAGAAGCTACATTGACACTAATTGTGTGATAGACATAAGCGGAATTTTTCCAACCAAACGGAATGGTATTACACACATAAAAAAAACCACCCCACTGAAACCCCAAAAATGGTCTGGATGCCACCAAAACAAGGACGTGATCACATCCAGACTTGTCATCAAGTTTTGTAAGAAACGATTCTGAAGAAAAAATTCTGGGAACTACATTCAGTATGTCAAGTTTAAATGGCGTGTCTTTCATCCATAAATTCAAATATCTCATATTGAGGCACATTCTGGGTTTAGTAGGTTCCACTGTAATTGGAGAAACGATGTAAGGCGGATTGACCTCGTCCACCTTTCCCCACACAGAGATAGCTCCAGTACTCAGTCTATCGGATACCTCTTTTGAAATAAAATCATGAAATTTTCCGCAAGATTCCGAATTTGGGAATAAATTTGAAGCGGGAACAGAATCGTCATACTAGATCGGCCCATATGAACCCTTGTAATGTTGAAAAAAATTAAAAATATCCACACCATTTAGCCAGTTCAAAATCATCGTTGAATCGGTGGAATTAATCAAAATGTTCTGCCATTCAATAACATTATTATAAATACCGCCAGTTTTGAAATTATCTGGATCCTTAAAAATTAACTGATCTATTGAGACTGAACCCGGATTAACTTTGGCTATCTCTGCAGGCATCACCCCTCTCCACTTACACGAAATCCCTCTATAACTTACCCATTGTACCCCACAAGTAAGCTATAAATAGAATTAATAATTAACTAATCATTACCGACACATACAACATATCATTTTAACAAAAATAATTACAACCTTCATAAAAAAAAGAATGGAATCTTGTTTAAGGGATCGCTTACAATGACAAATTCTATCCTTGGTATTTTGGCTTTGTGCATCTGGACACAATGTGCCCGGGTTCACCACATCTATAACAAATAATTTTAGGCTGCCTATTTTGAAGATTTTGTGGCTGTTGATATTTGCTTTTATATGCCTGTTTACCCTAATAATCGCCCCAAGACTTCAAAAAGTTATGTTCTTTCTCCATTAACCTATATTCAGTATTACTTGAAAGCATCAGAACTACCAAGGAGGCAACATTGGCATTTTGCTTTTTTGCTGGGAATCGTTGCAATATAAAACCGTATTCCTCCGAACAAGGAGATTCTACTTTCCTGGCTTTTTCGTTAAGAATAATAAGTTTATGATAAAGGGTATCCAAATTAACTTCTGTGGTACGAGATGCATATTCCTTTACCTCACGTACCATTGATTGTAGTGACTCTTGCTGAAGATCTTTCTGTTGTTCCTGAATTAACGCTTTTAATTTGTTCACTTCATCTTTTAGCTGAAAATATTAAATTAAATATTATCTAAATCCGTCCAATTTTTAATGGACTGGACAACGGCTTGGACCTTGTGTACACATCTCTGCCTCTGACAATATCCTAGAGGATTCCATTTGATGTAAAACTGACTGCGGGATAATGTACTCCTGCAACATCGCCGGAGAAGACCATCCCACATGCGCCATTACGTCCGAGTCAGTTGTTCCCAAAGACTTCAAACTAATTGCGCATCCACTGAAAAATGCTTCCTTAACCTATGATTCATTGCTGAGGATGTGAGCGGTACGTCACAAACAATCTTACCCCGTTCATTTGACGATGGCCTAATCACGTACCCATCTGTGAGTTTGACACCCAAACCAAAGGCTATTTTTATATGTGTTTAATTCCTCGACTGGGCAATAATCTTTGTCTGGTAAACAAGGGACTATTAGTCTACGCGGCACACCTTTTATTGCTTTCCCTTCCATTAAATGGATATACATTCCCGATTTATCCAGGAGCCATCTCACATTTTGATATTGTAGATGACCCCAATCTCCCGCCCTGTCACCTGTGAAGAACATTAATTTAAAGTAAGCCTTATCCCTATACAAAGAAAAACGTTTCCTTGGGGGATACTCGTGATTAGCAAGTTTATAGTTTATAGCTCTACACATGCGCACTATTCTGTCTAAAAACAATGGCGTTGACTTCTTTTTTGAGATTAAAGATCTTGCCTGTTCAATTCTAACCTCTTTCAAGTGGTTCTTAATCGAAGGAGAAGCGAGTGGGTAACCTAAACCTAATAATACATTCCCGTCCGAACCCCGATCGTGATCCCGAAAAATTGCTCGCAACTGTCCAATGAGGCTATCCACTGAAGACGCAGCCACACGAAGCGGACAATGACAATCAACGGGATGGGATCTATGGAAACGTCTACCACAACCAATACTATGGACAACTGTTTTACCATTCGCCTCCTTATACACCAAAAACTGACGCAGGTCAAACGGCGTTGCATCATCTAGACTTTTCACGGGAGACAACCGAAACAAACTTTACTAATTCATCACTTAACCTTTGTTTTTGCTTTGTGTATTTAGTAGAATTTATATTTTCATCCAATTCGCGTATTCTGACTTTAAAGCCACCAACATCCAAATTGTTTTTGGGACTGTAAAAAATAAAATAAAGTTTATTTACCAACTATTTAGCTTATCCAAAACGGAACTGTACAAACTATGAGATTAAGTTACCCATTAAACGGCACAACTTATAGCCTTGCATGCTCATATCTTGATAATATCCGTATATCAACGGCAACGGGTGGAAATGACAACAAACCAATCCTCCCCAACTAGGCAACATCCCTATTATTAACACTAATTCTAATATTTTAACAAAATAAATGTTACACCCAGTATTAACTACAGCTTTAAATACGGGCTATTGAAACGTAATAAAGTTCAGATTCCACAATAGAAATAAATAACGAAAATTTGGACCAAAAATAAAACTATCCGCAACTTCTGGAAATGAAAAAATGAAAAATACTCCCGAATATAACGAGAACAATTTGCATCAATAAAACTTGAGTTAACAGCCATGTCAATTACGGTTCAAAAAGTTACATTAATATAGGTACCAAATTATCAATTACATGTCAAAACACCATATCAAATACGGCTGATCGAGCCAACATCTTCACTTACGTCTGATGAGCCAACATCGTCACTTACGTCTGATCGAGCCAACACAAATCACTTACGTCTGATCGAGCCAACATCGTCACTACGGCTGATAAGAACCAAAACTACCCCTTACGGCTGATAAGAGTCTCAAGTTCCAAGTTTTGCGAGCCAAACTACCCCTTACGGATGATAGAGCTAGAGCCAAAACTACCCCTTACGGCTGATAGAGCCAAAACTATCCCTTACGGCTGATAGTGCCAAAACTATCACTTACGGCTGATAGAGCCAAAACTAACACTTACGGCTAATAGAGCCAAAACTATCACTTACGGCTGATAAGAGTCGAACCTATCACTTAAGGCTGATAAAGAGTCGAACCTATCACTTACGGCTGATAAAGCCGAACCTATCACTTACGGCTAATAGAGCCAATACAATCGCTTAATGGCTGAAATCGCCAACACAAATCACTTACGACTGATTGAGCCACGTTGATTGAGCCAAATATAATACTTACGGTTGATTGAGCCAAATATAATACTTACGGCCGATTGAGCCTAATAACACTATAACTTACGGCTGAAACAAGCCAACACGATGCCTTATTACAATAATCTCTTACCACCATTATCATTTACCAAACGCTATCACCTATCCGACGCAACATAGATCGAAATTCATTTACCATACCTACCACTATATAGAACTCGCTAAACAAAACCCTCACAACCAAAACTATCACAAAATTATAAATCAAATACATAATGCGTGATTATAGGGGGAACTCCTATACTAAATTGTGAATGGCAAAATAATAAGTTTGCAAGGAAATGACTGTGAATTTGCCACAGTCTTGAGTTGAAAATAAACCCAAATATCTAACTAATTTCAGCGAATTAAATCTGACCCTTTTCGAAACTTATATTGTACAACGTGACCCATCAATTTCATCCGTGGTAAATAAAATGCGTGGAGGTTGTATTTAGACAGTGAGAGCAGCGTAGATATATTGAATTTCAAGTGGGCATATATCTTTGTTAATACTAAAGGGACTCGGGACTGTTTTGAGGCTGATATTCAAATTTCATGCATATAGCTAAAATCACACACCACTGCACCTTTAATATCTATATGCAGATCAAAAATCTATCAGAATCAGTTTAATTAAAGTTCATTTCAAAACTGTTTTAATTTTTAAATCAACAAATAATCACCTCAGAATCTTGCCCAGCCTCTAATTTCCCCTTTGAGGTTGACGGACGCTCAATGTTTCCATGTAACCTACAAATAAACAGAAGAAATACACCTTCAACATTTAAAATACCCCAACATGACAAGAGGGGCTTTTCTACATAATATGTAGCCATTCAAGGTTTTACAAGAAGATTAAATAAAATATCTACTATTTGAGTTTATGTGGAGTGGCAAAATTTAAATTCTTCAGCAACCATGATTTACACAATATGGCACCTATTAGTCCAAAGGGCCGGGGGAGGTATTTAAAGCCTACATACAACGAAATGTATCACTGTCAAGTTACTGACTCGAGAAGGGTAAACCATACAATAGGCCACTGGCTTTAATCTATGGATAATATCTACCATTTGAGTTTATGTGGAGTGGCAAAATTTAAATTCTTCAGCAACCATGATTTACACAATATGGCACCTATTAGTCCAAAGGGCCGGGGGAGGTATTTAAAGCCTACATACAACGAAATGTATCACTGTAAAGTTACTGACTCGAGAAGGGTAAACCATACAATAGGCCACTGGCTTTAATCTATGGATAATACATATAAACCATTTAAATAACGCTTACGTGAATAGCTGCACTTGTTATGTTTACCATATCTGCTTGAGAAGTTGACGAAAAATCATCAAAGCTCAAAATTATCGCCATTTAATCCAAATGCTCTTGTTTTAATCCCATCTCCATCAAACCCATCTGCAATTCGTTTTTTGACAAAATTTTAATTGTGGTCCTTGTTAAACGAATAAACATCCTTCGTCCCCTTTCGAAACGTTAAAACTATTTTAAAAAGAAAATTCCCCGATAGGGATGCGTTTGGATTTTTACAAGGCATTTGGACGACCGATCTTTCCCTGTCAAGCGGCACATACTTAAGATCACGTGTTCCCATCTTCTGGTCAGGGTTCAAAGGTACGAACAGTAATTCAATACATCCATTCACAGACTGTAAATTAGATTTATCCTTTTCGTCGATTTAATATTGTTATATTCTATTATTAATTATACTCAAGAAAATATTCATTTGATATCAAACAAGAAAATGGATTTTAGAAATATTTAAATAAATTAAAGGCAATAAGTGCGTTTTAATTTCAATTTCGATGTCGCCAAAGCTTTTATATTTATCCTAATTTCTAGGATGATTAAAATGCAATTTCTACTGATATCACATGTTTATAGCTTGTTCATAAAAAATAGTATTAGGATTTTGCCGAAACAGGATTGTTTGTAAGATTTGACTCATTTCGATTTATTGCAGTTGGTAATAAATTCTGTGGAGATCTTTGCAATCATTAGACGGTCCATAATAAAATAACATACTTAGTAGCTGAGCTAGCTTTTAGCTAAGCTAGGTCTAAACTAATTTCGCCAGAACTATATGTTTTAGCTATTTTAGCCAAAGATAGTAAGTGTTTGGCACACAACTGTTAAGCTCTTTGTTATATAACCAGAGCATGTTTTGGGTGATCAACGACATCCTCTCTCTCGGCCAATTTCTTTGTTACTTCTTCCCAAGAAAATGAATGATTTAATTCACATCATGAAACAAGCATAGGTTGTGGAAAGGAAATCTATTTGATGAAGTATGTTTAAGAGAGAGCGAGAAAGAGAGAGATGGGGTTTAACACAAACTAGGTCATTTTGGGACTAACGTGTGGTTTTCAATTTTTTATTTCACCTTCGTCAGTTAGCACCGGGTGGCAATGTTGATTATTTACGACACCAGATTACCCACCTACTCACCAACAACCAACAACTGCCGAGTAACCTATGTAAGAAAGAACAACAAGCCCTCAAAGAACTAAAAACAGACCGGTCTACTACATAGTTCCCTCGGATAAAGGCAAAGCTACAGTCATCTTGAACACTCCAGAGTACCAAACTATGGTTTCCAACCTACTAAACGACACCAACACATACAGACGCATACGCAGGGATCCTACAGAAGCACATTTGAAGAAACATGAAGAACTCCTTAAAAAATTTAAAGAGCCAAACCAAATTAAAGCTGATGTATATTACCAGTTGAGGGCTAACCCCCCACGACCACCATATGCAAGAGCAACAATTAAAATCCATAAGAATCCCATGAAAGCGCGTCTACTTATATATTCTAAAGACTTAGTATATTAAAATACCGCAAAATACTTGTCAAAACTACGGTCACCATTAGGGAAATCATCTTCTTCATTTATCAAAGATTCGAGCGAGCTTTGTGAAAACCTAAAAACCATCCAGAAGCCTGGCAAAATGATATCATATGATGTAGTTGACTTATTCACAAATGTACCTCGAAAAGAAGCCTTAGAAGCTATTCGGAATCAACTCCGATCCACCCCACCCTCACAACTGAAACCATCATACTTCTTATTGAAGAATGTATTAATTCTACATATTTTACTTGGGGAGACGACTACTACCAACAGTTATATGGCCTACCCATGGGCAGCCCATTATTCCCCTTGATAAGTGAAATATTTATGTCCGCATTCGAAGACACAGCACTAGAATCTTCTCCTATCAAACCGATATGTTGGTACAGGAAAGTTGATGATACGTTCGTTGTGATCAAGGAAGATGACGACCCTGCAGCCCTTCTACAACACCTCAACAGTCAACATCAAAGAATCCAATAAAAGAACAGCCTCCTGTTTCTGGATATAAACATCACTAACGACAGTGGTAACCTCAAGACATCCGTGTTCCGGAAACCGACACATACCGACCAATACACTCATTTCAAATCGAACCAACCTACCAGCAACAAAATATCTACTATTTCCACTCTCACTAGACGCGCAATTAATATCTGTCATGAAGAAAACTTACCCGCTGAAATCCAACATCTTAAAACTGTATTTACCACTCTGAACGGATACCCTGAACAACTTGTCAACAGCGTTATCAACAAAACCCTACATCAACAGGATAAACCAAATAAACCAAAACCAGATCAACTACCAATAAAAGTGTTTATCCCATTCAATGGTAAACTCACATACCAAATCCAACGTTTATTGAAACAGGCTGGAATAGAAACCATATTTACCAAAAATGAAACGATTTAAAATCACCTATGGCAAACTGAATCCCACATCCCCTGTTCCACCAAAAGGTTGCGTCTATAAAATAGATTGCTCATGCGGAGAGACCTACGTCGGCCAGACGAAGATACCTCTGAATATAAGAATAGCTGAACATAAGTCTAAAGCTGTCTCGAATAAATCAGTCGTAGCCGCACACCTAAAAGCTAACAGACAACACAGCATTAACTGGTCAGATGTAAAAATTCTAGAGAGAAACCAATCAAACAAGAAGACAAGACGGATACTTGAAGCTATCCACATAAAGAAAAATCGGCCTGAGCTCAACCTAGATGTTGGTATCTACCTACCCAAAGCCTATGACCCCTTAATGTAGAGCAATAACTAATTCCAAGAACTGTGTCACATCACAAGAAAGACTATCTTTTTATCATTATATAATTTACATAAGTTCTCAAATAAGCTGTTATGTGTATACGATGTCTCTTGATCCATTAGTTTAATTCTATGTATATTATGCTACACCATTTTTCATGTCAAAATAAGTCCCATATGAATATCAGAAAAAATAATTTGTTTTTTCACCATTCCATTATGATCTTTGATGTCCAGATACATATCTTATGGCTTCACCTAGTAGGTTTCAGTCTATCAACCATGTTTTCATTAATTCCTCTTTGATCCTTGACCCGCTGTTGTTACGACACCATGTAATATCATAGTTAATTAATCTAAGTATACTTACTTTGATAACCAATTAAGCTAGGGTTTCATAATTGTTAACTTATGGTTTCCCTTATTATTGTTCCATGTACCTATATATAACACTGTCACAATTTCTTTCCACATTTGTAATTTGTATGCTTGATAACGACCAGTGAATTTTTGTCGAAACGTCGCGTGTTTATAATATAGTGATTGTTATCCATAGAACTGTGTTGTGTTGTATTATGTTCAGTCGCTAAATGCCTTTCAAAGATTATATCAGACATCAATATGTAGATGTGGCAGTTCAATTAATCAATCAGATAGGAAAAATTGAGGTGAAGTATATACGTTCATGCAGCAGTATAACCTTCTTAATGAGATGTAGGGACAACCAAGTGATACCTAAAGGCTTAATAATCATATAACCAGTTGATCCACCAGCTGCTACGAAAATTGCGTTGACTGCAAGTAAAAACCTGGTCCGAGAACGAATCCAACGCCATCGGAATGAAAAACACCGTCTAATTAACAGATCTCAAGAACTTCGAGAACAAATCAGAAGCAAGTTATCCCATCGAGACTACACCTTGTTACGTGAGATAAAAACACCCCACAACAACCAACTAGACATCATCATACAGAAGAAACCAATAAAACCAATAATAGCAACACCAAGACTGAATACCTAACCAAACCGTGATTAATTTGAGTGACAAAGTATTAGCAGATGACCAGATAAATCTACTGTCCCGTGGCTTACAGTTTGTACCATGTCGCAAACCAAACCATGACATCTACATTGCAAATATTGAAAGGGGCCTTCGTCAGTTAGCACCGGGTGGCAATGTTGATTATTTACGACACCAGATTACCCACCTACTTATCAAGAACCAGCAACTGCCGAGTAACCTATGTAAGAAAGAACAACAAGCCCTCAAAGAACTGAAAACAGACCGGTCTACTACCATAGTTCCCTCAGATAAAGGCAAAGCTACAGTCATCTTGAACACTCAAGAGTACCAAACTATGGTTTTCAACCTACTAAACGACACCAACACGTACAGGCGCATACGCAAGGATCCTACAGAAGCACATTTGAAGAAACATGAAGAACTCCTTAAAAAATTAAAAGAGCAAAACCAAATTAAAGTTGATGTATATTACCAGTTGAGGCCTAACCACCCACGACCACCATATGCAAGAGCAACAATTAAAATCCATATAAATCCCATGAAAGCGCGTCCACTTATATGTTCTAAAGACTCAGTATATTATAATACCGCAAAATACTTGTCAAAACTACTGTCAATATTAGGGAAATAATCTTCTGCATTTATCAAAGATTCGAGCGAACTGTGTGAAAACCTGAAAACCATCCAGAAACCTGGCAAAATGATATCATATGATGTAGTTGATTTATTCACAAATGTACCTCGGAAAGAAGCCTTAGAAGCTAGTCGGAATCAACTACAAAGTCTGGACTCTCCGATCCACCCCACCCTCACAGCTGAAACCATCATACTTCTTATTGAAGAATGTATTAATTCTACATATTTTACTTGGGGAGACGACTACTACTAACAGTTATATGGCCTACCCATGGGCAGCCCATTATCCCCCTTGATAAGTGAAATCTTTATGTCCGCATTCGAAGAAACAGCACTAGAATCTTCCCCTATCAAACCTATATGTTGGTACAGGAAAGTTGATGATACGTTCGTTGTGATCAAGGAAGATGACGACCCTGCAGCCCTTCTACAACACCTCAACAGTCAACATCAAAGAATCCAATTTACTATGGAAATTGAAGAAATGAACAGCCTCCCGTTCCTGGATATAAACCTCACTAGCGACGGTGGTAACCTCAAGACATCCGTGTTCCGGAAACCGACACATACCGACCAATACACTCATTTCAAATCGAACCAACCTACCAGCACCAAAATATCTACTATTTCCACTCTAACTAGACGCGCAATTAATATCTGTCATGAAGAAAACTTACCAGCTGAAATCCAACATCTTAAAACTGTATTTACCACTCTGAACGGATACCCTGAACAACTTGTCAACAGCGTTATCAACAAAACCCTACATCAACAGGATAAACCAAATTAACCAAAACCAGATCAACTACCAATAAAAGTGTTTATCCCATTCAATGGTAAACTCACATACCAAAGCCAACGCTTATTGAAACAGGCTGGAATAGAAACCATATTTACCAAAAATGAAACGATTTAAGATCACCTACGGGCGAATGGCAAACTGAATCCCACATCCCCTGTTCCACCAAAAGGTTGCGTCTATAAAATAGATTGCTCATGCGGAGAGACCTACGTCAGCCAAACGAAGATACCTCTGAATATAAGAAAAGAACAGCCTCCCGTTTCTGGATATAAACCTCACTAGCGACGGTGGTAACCTCAAGACATCCGTGTTCCGGAAACCGACACATACCGACCAATACACTCATTTCAAATCGAACCAACCTACCAGCAACAAAATATCTACTATTTCCACTCTAACTAGACGCGCAATTAATATCTGTCATGAAGAAAACTTACCAGCTGAAATCCAACATCTTAAAACTGTATTTACCACTCTGAACGGATACCCTGAACAACTTGTCAACAGCGTTATCAACAAAACCCTACATCAACAGGATAAACCAAATTAACCAAAACCAGATCAACTACCAATAAAAGTGTTTATCCCATTCAATGGTAAACTCACATACCAAAGCCAACGCTTATTGAAACAGGCTGGAATAGAAACCATATTTACCAAAAATGAAACGATTTAAGATCACCTACGGGCGAATGGCAAACTGAATCCCACATCCCCTGTTCCACCAAAAGGTTGCGTCTATAAAATAGATTGCTCATGCGGAGAGACCTACGTCAGCCAAACGAAGATACCTCTGAATATAAGAAAAGAACAGCCTCCCGTTTCTGGATATAAACCTCACTAGCGACGGTGGTAACCTCAAGACATCCGTGTTCCGGAAACCGACACATACCGACCAATACACTCATTTCAAATCGAACCAACCTACCAGCAACAAAATATCTACTATTTCCACTCTAACTAGACGCGCAATTAATATCTGTCATGAAGAAAACTTACCAGCTGAAATCCAACATCTTAAAACTGTATTTACCACTCTGAACGGATACCCTGAACAACTTGTCAACAGCGTTATCAACAAAACCCTACATCAACAGGATAAACCAAATTAACCAAAACCAGATCAACTACCAATAAAAGTGTTTATCCCATTCAATGGTAAACTCACATACCAAAGCCAACGCTTATTGAAACAGGCTGGAATAGAAACCATATTTACCAAAAATGAAACGATTTAAGATCACCTACGGGCGAATGGCAAACTGAATCCCACATCCCCTGTTCCACCAAAAGGTTGCGTCTATAAAATAGATTGCTCATGCGGAGAGACCTACGTCAGCCAAACGAAGATACCTCTGAATATAAGAAAAGAACAGCCTCCCGTTTCTGGATATAAACCTCACTAGCGACGGTGGTAACCTCAAGACATCCGTGTTCCGGAAACCGACACATACCGACCAATACACTCATTTCAAATCGAACCAACCTACCAGCAACAAAATATCTACTATTTCCACTCTAACTAGACGCGCAATTAATATCTGTCATGAAGAAAACTTACCAGCTGAAATCCAACATCTTAAAACTGTATTTACCACTCTGAACGGATACCCTGAACAACTTGTCAACAGCGTTATCAACAAAACCCTACACCAACAGGATAAACCAAATTAACCAAAACCAGATCAACTACCAATAAAAGTGTTTATCCCATTCAATGGTAAACTCACATACCAAAGCCAACGTTTATTGAAACAGGCTGGAATAGAAACCATATTTACCAAAAATGAAACGATTTAAGATCACCTACGGGCGAATGGCACACTGAATCCCACATCCCCTGTTCCACCAAAAGGTTGCGTCTATAAAATAGATTGCTCATGCGGAGAGAACTACGTCGGCCAAACGAAGATACCTCTGAATATAAAGCTGTCTCGAATAAATCAGCCGTAGCCGCACACCTAAAAGCTAACAGACAACACAGCATTAACTGGTAAAAATTCTAGAGAGAAACCAATCAAACAAGAAGACAAGACGGATACTTGAAGCTATCCACATAAAGAAAAACCGGCTTGAGCTCAACCTAGATGTTGGTATCTACCTACCCAAAGCCTATGACCCCTTAATTTTGAGCAATAACTAATTCCAAGAACTGTGTCACATCATAAGAAAGACTATCTTTTTATCATTATATAATTTACAATAAGTTCTCAAATAAGCTGTTAAGTGTATACGATGTCTCTTGATCCATCAGTTTAATTTTATGTATATTATGCTAAACCATTTTTGATGTCAAAATAAGTCCCATATGAATATCAGAATAATTAATTTGATTTTTCACCATTTCCATTATGATCTTTGATGTCCAGATACATATCTTATGGCTTCACCTAGTAGGTTTCAGTCTATCAACCATGTTTTCATTAATTCCTCTTTAATCCTTGACCCGCTGTTGTTACTACACCATGTAATATTAGGGGTGGGCAAATGGAGGTCGAATTTTGGGAACGAGTGTTTTCTAAGGCGATTTTGGCTGCTGAATCCGAATCTGGTGAAATTTTTGTTCTGTGACGTCATTTTGAGCTGGTTCCGTGGTTTTCAAAATGGCGGCCCAAAAATGACTTTTTTTCTCATAAAAGCGAGACAATATTGGAAAGAGTTGTCCAATATGTTAAAATATATGTTTTCATGACCGTGGATTCTGAAATTGCACTCATATTTATGATTTGATAACATCCTATATCGATATGAGGGTAATAACTGAAAAAAGTCATTTCGAAAATGGCCATGGAACCAGCTCAAAATGACGTCACAGAACAAAAATTTAACCAGATTTGGATTCAGCAGCCAAAATCGCATTAGAAAACACTCGTTCCCAAAATTCGACCTCCATTTGCCCACCCCTAGAATATCATAGTTAATTAATCTAAGTATACTTACTTTGATAACCAATTAAGCTAGGGTTTCATAATTGTTAACTTATGGTTTCCCTTATTATTGTTCCATGTATCTATATATAACACTGTCACAATTTCTTTCCACATTTGTAATTTGTATGCTTGATAACGACCAGTGAATTCTTGTCGAAACGTCGTGTGTTTATAATATAGTGATTGTTATCCATAGGACTGTGTTGTGTTATATTATGTTCAGTCGCTAAATGCCTTTCAAAGATTATATGTTTTAACTGTAGTAAAAATTATGAATCATAATTCACTTTTAAGTTTTAATAAAAGTAATGAGTTATGAATCACTTTGTCACAATATATACTCCTCGTATAGTTAAAATTAGGTAGATAAAGCGATTGTCTGTTACATACATTTTAATAAAGGGAGAAACAAAAATTGGAAATCTTTTTCATACTAATTATATTGGATTGTTCATGAAATATTAGAAATTCACCCACGGTGGATTATACCCTGATCAAATAATGCGAAAATTAATTTTTACTTGGAAATATATATCCGGCTTTCACTTGTGAAGGGTGACAATGTGTCAATTTTCGGTTTCACTTTCTCTGTCTTATTGTGGTCCTTTTTTTTCTTTATAAATATCTACTTATTTTAGTGGAATCGATCGATTAAGTCATCTCATAATCATAGATTTTGATATAACTAATTTTAATATAATTATTTATCGTCAGTTTTTTGGAGTTTTTTACTTTATACAGCTATTCGAAAGAAACGGCACAACAATTCGTTTCGTTTTAAGACGTTCGATATAGTGTTATATGTTTTGAAGCAGCCTAGAAACAGCAGGTATATGAATGTTATATTCAAATATAAAGGAAATATTTCTCCTAACAATTTAACTATAAATCATATGCAGAATAAGAAATTCTTCCTCGTCACAGTCATCGTTACTTTCGTATCCCCATTTGATACATTATTAAATGTTCAGGTTTTACAAAAGGCCCCAGTGTTGTTTTGACAAATCTGTATTCATCATGCTACTCGGATTCACAGTTTTTATCGTGATGTTATTGGCATCTAACCAAATAACATCAGCAGGTAATGTGAGTATCTATTTGTTTTGTGTAAATTGAAAGTAATTTAGATAGATGCCGGATTTTGGTCTGGATACTTCAGGTTACGATTTGTACTATACTAAACTGTAATAATAGACCATAATATTTATACAGCATATAGTAGTCTGTGTGAGTGTATATCATTAATTACTAGTAAAATCTGAGCGGGTCAATTTCTTGCTTGGTGTGCTAAAAGGATCCCTATTTGGGCCTTTGGTATTTATAGGTTCAAGGGTCTGTCATTGAGTCAACTGGCGTGGTTTCGATTCTCCGGTTTCCTCACACTGCTAATGGTCGCTACGCACAAGCGATTGATTGAACCGCGTGTTAGTCCCGAAGTGACCGGGTTTGTGTCAAGTGGACGTTAGTACGCATCCCCCCTCTCTCTCTCTCTCTCTCTCTCTCTTATATATATATATGATACCTATTATTCTAAAAATGTATATATATATGTATCGTAGTTGTAATATTTTGTATACATTATTAATATCTGAAGACGCCCTTAGAAGGCAGATAGCTAGCTTATAATTTAATGTATGTCATAATGAAGTAAAGTGGAAGATTTTCTTACCTGGACGTATTTTTTATTTATTTATGTATATATATATATATATCAATATATGTATGAAGTTGAAACCGTAGTAGTGTTAATATAGATAAAATAAATAAAGGTTGAAAATGCCTTTGAAAAGTACTATTGTTTGACAAGCTCAGGCGAAACATGTAGACAATTAAACAATAGTACTTTTCAAAGGCATTTTCAACCTTTATTTATTTTTTATATATATATATATAATTAAACGATTTAAAATAACAAACTCTCAGATAAATATACCAAAAAATACTAAATTTGGATGGAATAATCTATATTTAAATAACTTTTACATTATTCCATCTATATTTAAATAACTTTTACATTAGTGCCCAATGTAAAAGTTATTTAAATATAGATTATTCCATCCAAATTTAGTATTTTTTGGTATATATATATATATATATATATAATAATATATATATCCAAAATTATTAGCACAACCGCAAAGTTGTACTACTTTGTTTCACGGTAAATGATGAATAGATAAAAAGGTATGCCGACACAAACTGATTTCAACACTGGTTTAATAACATTTTAACATTTTAAAGTACTTTTCGTCCGTCTTGGGACTATTCATAAAATAATGTCATAACATATAGATGGACAATATAGTGTATTTATACATATTTATATTTACATAGTAACACTGTGGTTTTAAGTGGCTATAGTTACCATTGTCTATGGTTACATAGTATATAGGTAACAAGCAGAAAACATGTATACACGCGTGTTAATCGGTTGCTTATTGGGTACAATACAATTTAGAAACAATGAATGATAGATATTAACGGGATAGATTAAGACTTTTAATAAATGAAATTAATGGCCAATTGTTACTTAATGACTATTAAGTCGAGGAGCGTATTTTTTAATAAAATGATTCTCCATTGATTTCCTTTTCGTGGTGTCATCGACTTTCATTTTATAAAAAGGGAAAATTTGAAATTTAACTTGTAAGTGTTTCGCACATTTAAAGATGTGTCGATTTACAAATAAGGGCCCATATTCAATATTACAATCCCGCCGATGGTTGCGAACCCTATCCCGTAGATGATTGGATGTCTCCCCAATATAAAAAAACCCACAACCCTTGCAAGTCAAGACATATATGAGATTTTTTGTGTCACAATTCATATTGTCATTGACGCTAAAGGTAGAGTTATGAAAATTATATTTGTTATTTGGTGTTATATGGTCGCAACATTTGCATCGAAGATCCGCGCATTTCGATACATAAAAGCCGGTCCTTGTGATAGATGAATTGAAGTTTGCTTTAGTTAAAAGACGTTTCAGATTAGGTGGCTGTCTTTGTGATTTAATGAATTGTACATTGTTAAACTTCATTCTGAGGTTGTCGTTTGATGCCAGGATTGTCCTGCTCTCGTACATTCTTTTAAAGAAGTTGGGATGTTGAGGGTTGTGAGTAGAGACAAAAGTAATGATGTTATCCGAACTGTCTTTCACTTTAGTAGTCCTCAACATTTGGATATCAATTGCCAACGCCTTATTTATCCCAACTTCTATTACCTCAAGGGGGTAATGTTGCTTCAATAAATTTCTTTTTAGCTCACCTAATCTGATAATCCGCAGGTCTTCATCTATCACAATTGTGCATATTTTTCTAGCTAAGGAGAAGGGTATATTATTTTTTTTTTTTTTTTTGTATGGCGTGGATGACATGATTTATAAGAGAGATAATTTTTGGTATCTGTTTCTTTAGAATACATATCCGTTATGAGGAGCTCTCCCCTTCGTTTCACTAGAACGTCCAAGAATGCGATTTGCAGATCGTTCGTTTCAATTGTGAATTTGATATTTAGGTCTAAATCATTCATTATATGTTGCAAATCTGCAATGTTGCCAATTCGTTCAGTCCAAATACAGAATACATCGTCTAGGAATCGTTTCAACTGATTTTCTAAATATAGTCGGTATTCCACGCCATGGTTAATTTCTACAATTGAGTATAATTTCTCCTCAAGAAATCCCATTGTTAAGTTACTTAATTGTGGTGCCGCCTTGGTACCCATCGCTATACCAAGAATTTGTTTGTAATTTGTTTCGCCAAATGTGAAAGTGTTGTTAGTCAGGATGATACGTATGGCTTTGAGGATAAAGTTTTTTGAAATTCGCTCATGACTGCATTCAGGATGTTTATCCAGCCAATATTCTACGGCCTGAGTGCATAAGTCATGGGAAATATTGCCATACATGTTACAAACATCCATGGTTACGAAAAAGTCGCCATCATTTAGATTATGGGGTAAGGTATTAACAAAATCTATGTCATCCCGAATAACAGATTTCACATTTGGCACGTACGGCTTGAGTAAGATATCAATGAGATTTGATAGCCTGTTAGTAGGACAGCATGGACCGGCAATTATTGGTCTGAAAGGGAGATCGTCTGGCTGCCAAATACTGATAATTTCGGCGTTTTGGTGTTGAATGGATTCCTTGATCATCTTGGATTTGTGTATCTTTGGAAGACCGTAAAACTGACTTGTTTTATATTCGAATTTCCGGAGATAGTCCTGTTCATTGTCCGTCAGTTCGTTTTTATGATCTTAGATTAAGCCGTTTATTAATCCCATTGTTCTTTTATCATGGTTGGAATCTATAGTTGCATATACCCGTTTGTCGTCAAGTATTTTAAGGACGTTTCTCTGATAATATTCCTTATCCATGATAACTATTGCACCCCCTTTATCGCTTTCCTTGATAACGATCGTTTCGTCCGATTTCAAAGAATTTATTGCACACTGTTCCCCCTTCGACACATTCGATTTTGCGTTGCGGTCTGTAGGAAGTGGCAACTTGGTTAAATAATCAATGAAATTGTCCAGCGTCACGTCCTTACCCCGCCTGGGGTTGAAGTGGCTTTTGTTCCTCACAATATCCTCTGAAGCAGTTCTATCTGTTTCACCGAAAAATTCCTTCAGTCGTAGCTTCCTACAGAAAGCGTTTATATCACACTCTAATTCCTGTATATTGGCTCTAGGCGTCGGTGTGAATTTCAGGCCTTTCTGTAGGAGGTTTATCTCTTGATCATTTCTAACTGTGGATGATATATTAATTATTTTCGGGTGTACTGGTTCTCGCGATTGGGTATTGTGGTCACGTTGTTGGAGCGACGCTGAGTTTTCTTGGTGTAGTGTTGTGGCGGTCGTTGCGATTGGTTTTGGGAGGGTGGTCGGTGCGGTTGGGATTGGCCTTTCTGAAAAAAACGACCCTGGTTTGGGTTATTGTTCCCATACCGCCGCTGTTTGGTATTCCCTTGGTTGGTGCTAGACACATTGGCAACGTTTCTCCCATCTTTCTTCTGTGTATTCGATATCTATTTCCCCCCCTCTCTCTCTCTCTGGGTTACTTCTATCTCAATCACCACTTATATGGCGACATTTCTATAACTGCATATTACCACAAACCCAGCTACATTCAACAAAAAGAGCATATCTCAGTAGCTGTTACGCCTGAGGATAATAATATTCAATACTTTGTTATAAAATCTTTGTATCGATTAAAGCTATGTTATCTTTCAATGGTGACAGCAATTTCTGCTCTATACTGGCTTTTGTTATACAAAACACACGGGTTTAACAAATAGAAGCGTAAAACATCATACCTTTTAAAAAAATGAAATGAAATGAGTTTAACGTCTTATTGTTCTGCTCCGAAAATGAAGACGGGTATACGCCATGCAATGTGCCATAACGGACATTTGGCTTGGATCTTTCACGTGTTCGTCGGGGGGGGGGTCGTGCTTAGAACATGGACATGGAGTAGAGTCTCATGTCCAACCTCTTGGATTTTCTCCGGGTCCCCCGGTTTCCACCCACTGCTAAGGCCCTACGCGCAAGCGAATTATTGAAATGAAATTAAACCATGCGTAAGTCCCGGTATGACCTAGATTGTGTCGAGTAAACGTTAAACCCCATTTCTCTCTCTCGCCTGCACGTCAATGTGTACATCTGAAAGACTACACAGCTGTCTTTGTCAGACCCTAAGCTCTCGGCCATCCGACTTCCTCCAGGCTAGCGAGCCAAATGTCTCACTCGTTTAGCCAAAGCGGTTTCAAAGTTAAAAGAGGGAGTATTACACGATAGGTATGAAAATAATTACGTGCATCAAATAGACTAAGGATAATGTTGTTTTTAATTTAAGGATTTAAAATATTCTATGTATTTGGGGGTTAAAATGCCAACAACGGTGAACACACTGTAAACTTATTAGTAATTAAATCTTTAGGGTCCGATGGGATGCCAATCTCCATTTACTAAACCTAGGTTCGTTATAGGTTATTTTTATCACGTCGACAGAATGTGTTACTTGCAAGGCAAATTGTATATTTTCCAGCACACTTATTTTAATCTGCGTCAATATGCACCATAATTTAGGACCTTTGGTTGGTCGCGAGGCAAACCTATGACTATCGTTAAATATGTAAAAACACTTTTGTTAAAATTCATCTGGCCCAAGTTCAGACTAAAATTAAGAATTTTAACTGAAATATAGCACTATAGATATAGTCGGGGATTGATAATGATTTACCCAAAACAAATTGCAAAAGAAACCAATGCAGTTTCGTTCAATTATACACATGTCAGACAACATCATACTCAATAGTGGGATGTTTAATGTAAATCCGTCGGCTTTTCGGGTAGAAATCATGGAATAAGCTCTATTTTGTAAGTTTTGATGTTTGATGACAAAAAACCAATGTTGACATTTTTTCTGAGTAGGTCTTCATAGTATGGGAGGCCATTATTTGAGGGTAGCCATTTTGCGATAATATTCCAAATTATGTTTATATTTTCACCTTATTTATAATGTTATCGACATATCAACTGTGATTTGGCAATGCATTAACATTGGCAGGGTTTATGACTATATTTCAGATTGTTTTCCATCATTTCATGATGATATTTCCAAGATGGCGACCATTTTTGTCGGGAAAATCGGTCAATGTGTTGATTTCGATTAAGTAGTAGTGTTTGGTGTAAATATATATGGTTTTGGGGTCACAGATTCCATTCCTGGCATTTACAACCTTGTAAAAGGATCGCATGTTCATATATTTAGCATATTTTTGTAATCAAACATCAAAACCTACAAAATAAAGCTTATTCCATGATTTCTACCGGAAAAGCCAACAGGTGGAATTATGTTACAAACCCTATCCCACTAGAATTCGGCCAAGGTGAAATAACGTAATTAACATTTCAAGTCTATTCAATTCCATAGAATAAACAATTTGCGGCCATTGGAGTGACGACGACCTTTCAGTTTCTTTTTTTGTAGGCATATAAGTTTGAATGGTAACCTTAATCTATTCAAATAACACACTTGTTGTGGTTAAACAATCACCATAGTAATTTGATTATATCACAATTACTAAATGGCAATCGCTAAATGCCATTCAAAGAATATATAAGACTACTCTAATCTATTGTATTTTTTGTATTTTTTTCATATTAGTGTAACGGAAAGCATACTTCAGGTAAATAATTGTTTACTATTTTATATAATTAAATGTTTGTCTTCTAGCCCAGTGTCAAATCCAGATATTCACAACTTGTATTTCGATATTCACCGTTTGTTGTCTCCCTTTACCCGTGTTCAATAGCCCAGTCGGTGACGAGAAGTAGGAGGGAGAGAGAGGGGAATGGGGTTTAACGTCCACTCGACCCAAACTAGGTCATTTCGGGACTAACATATGGTTTAATTTTATTTCAATAATTCACTTGCGCATAGGGGTCTTTAGCAGTGGGAGGAAACCGGAGGAACAGGAGAAAACCTACGCCGTTGGACAGGCAACCCTACTCCTTGTCACGTACAACCCGGGATTCAAAACCATGCTGACTCAATGACAGGCTTTATCACACAGCGCGCACGCTAACAATTCAGCCATCCAACCCCCCAAGAAAAGTACGACAGTAAACTCCATTCCATTTGTCTCCTTTTAGTGTGGGAAACTGTGTTGACGACTGATGAATTTTATATTAGGTAACAATCAGCTGCCTTATTTGTTACGAATTTTATTATCATCAGCTATATCAAATCGATTTATTATTTAGGACTAAAATAATTAGATTTTTTAATATATTATTTAAAACGTGTTTTGTTTTACTTCAGCATAAATGAGCCCAAATTATACTTTAATTCCGTATATTTTTAATTTGCCATTTACCTGAAAAATTTGAAATTATTAAACGGAAACGAATTTTAGTTAGAATGTAAATGCATAGATTTGGAAATTTATAATGCCACTTTCCCAGTAATCACCACACACACATTTGAAGGTGTTACCTATTGTCGCTGGGACTTAGAAAACTCTCAGGGTGAAACATTTTCCTAAAGATATATTCCCGCGTACAAACTGGGCGATTTAATGGTATATTTGGACTAAAACATATTTAAACTAATTAATTTGTCATAATTTTGCTTCGAATCCTTCTCAAACACTGTAATTGCCAAGGAATACCCTGCTGTAAAAATTCAATCAAAACAGGTCATGTGACTAAACTTTATCGGAAGTCAGAGAAGAATCCAATGTATACATAAGACGATGGTGTCTTTACTTTTACAAATATAATTCTCGGATTATCCACTGCCCGCGTCTTTTCCCGTTATTTTTATCTCAGAGGGTGTTGTACTTCTAACTCTTTATAAAGTTTATCAACTTGTACATCAAACGCTCAATGTTTGCGTGTATCCTTTGACATCACACGTGCAGATATTCCTAATCGTTGGACTGTCGATTAGGGGAACCCTTATACTTTTGTCCTGTATACGCTCCATGAGTGTTTTTAAGGGAATAGGCGCCAGGTCATCCAGCATTTTTATAGTAAGATTGGATAGTTCTACTTCCATATATACATTTTTTTAATTTTTATATGCATTTATCTACCGTAAACAAAGAAGTACTTGTACTTTATCTACTTTATTATATATATATATATACACCAAATTTGTAATACTTTTATTGGAAAAAAACACCCGATAAATTCCTACATTTATAACGCTCTTCCAATCTCTCTGTCGTGGTCCGGTCCAATTGTTAAAAATTCAGTAATATTTTTTTCTTCAACAGATTCTCAAACTTTTACACTATTTAAGAGTATGGAAATACACGGACATTTATTTTCCGAAGTAAACATCGCGTTTATTAAGTTATTCATACGATTGGAGATGCTTAAATAATTAGTTACTAAATCGTAATTCGGTTCTGCTAACAACTCTTGTAACCTCTTTATCCTTTTCCAGTGCAACTATCAAAAATTCAGTAACAACATTTTATTCAGAGGAATCTCACAATTTCACTCTACTTCATAGTCTGGAAATATCAAAAGAATATCAACACAAGGTAATAAAGTAAAAAAAAAACCCGAGGCTCTGCCGAGTTTTTTTTACTTTATCATTGAGTGTTGATATTTTTTGATATCAAAAACACGAGTTGGAGATTTTATTTATCACCCAATCCTTTTTTACATGCACAAATAAATAAATATAATTCTTTCCGAAAGATTTCACTTTTACTGAACATATTTACATTATAGCGTAGTGATACATCATTTTTTGACAGCAGTTTAGCTTTTGCAAAGTCCTATATATTGACCCAGTAATTCCTTCAAGGCCAATTAAATAAAAACAATTTTTTTTTTTTTTTTTTTAAAGTCACTCTTTACTTAAAATGAGTGGTTTCTTTGAAATAAAAGAAAGTAGTTCCGTTTTGATTGAACAATCAAATCATGTAAAGCGATATGTCCTAAGGAGATATCGCAATAGATTATGTAATTTATCACACAAGCGATATCTACTGTCAAATGTGTTATTGGGTGATAACAATTTATAAAACCAAACCTGGTCTATGTGTGATACAAATTTATTAAAACGTACTTGTACACTCACTATTTTGACAGGGATGTATATTGTTCAAACGCGTCACTTCCTACTTTAGAGGTAAGCTAAAATTATTGCTTTTTATATATGTTATATAAATAAACATAGCTATTTATATATTTGATTTAAGGTGAAATAGAGCTTACTGTATCTACAACAGCATCCGCCTATGATGAAAAGCGGAGCTTATGCTGTTACTTTGAATCAACAAGATCTAACAGTTTCATTTTCTTTTATAAAAATGGTATTCTGATCTGTGCAGTTAAAGGTTCTGGTCAATTTCCACGAAGGCTTGGCAGCACCACGTGTAGAAAACTGAATGGTAGTTTGGCCGTTCTTGAAATAGACCCGGTCGAGTCTAACATCGATGGTAAATGGCGGTGTGGTAATGACAGTTCGTCAAGTAAAGAAGTATTGGTTAATGTGAAAGGTTTGATTTTTGATTTCTGTAGATGTTTCTTGTAAAGATATCTGAAACCATAGTGGCTCACTAAACAAGGGGTCAAACAACTAAAGTAGTTATAATTCGATGAAGAGGCAAAATTTCCCTTTGCATGGCATAGGCCACTTTTCATTAGCCGTTTTGGTGCAAAACAGTAGGGTATTAAATCCAATTTTCCCCTGTAAAGATATGTATTGCCTTTCGTTTATATTTAAACGTCATTTCAGATACTGGGGTTGGGATGGCCTAGTGGTCTAGAGTGCCGCGCTTCGACCTCTAGCAAGCCGGCCACCTCTGGCTTGCGGCTGTGGTTTCGAGCCCTGGTGTGAGCGTATGTGGCATGGAGATAGGGGCGCCTTCTCAACCTCGTGGGTTTCCTCCGGGCATTCCGGTTTCCTCCCACTGCTAAAGACCCCTATGCCCAAGCGAATTATTGAAATAAAATTAAACCATATGTTAGTCCCGAAATGACCTAGTTGTGTTGATTTGACGTTACACCCTATTTCTCTCTCTCCCTCTCTCATTTCAGATTCCACGGTTACAAAGACTATTATTAAAGTCGAATATTCCACAAATGAAGCTGAATATCTCAAAGAGCGTACGTCGCTTTTCATTAGCTAGTTCAGTGCAAAACAAAAGAGGCTTAAATTTCATTCCCATAGTAAAGATATATACATGTATAACCTTTAGTTTATATTTAAACACCCGTCTTCGTTAGCCCTGTCGGGGAAAAACAGTGGGACGTTAAACCCCAGTTCGTTTCATTTTTTTAAACATCATTTCAGATTCACTCGGTACGAAGACTATTTTTAAAGCCGAATATTCCACAAAGCCAGCTCATTACCTTAAAGAGCAAAGGGCAAATTTCACAGAAGTTGATATTACCAGCATCGGTACATACAATTCAACAAGTTCCAATAATTCGACTAGTAAAGATCTAAACTGGGTTATACCGTTACACGCCACTTTAGCGTCCTTTGTGTTATTAATAGTGGTAGTTATAATATTAATAGTGTTATTAATCAAGAAAATAATGCACAGTAAGTAATATCATTATATAGATTCACGATAATTCTAATCCTCACTATGTTATAAATTTTAATAATCTGATTAAAACACAGATCCTATTTCACGATAATGCTATACCTCACTATAATATAAATTTACCAATATTATGATTAAAACACAGATCCTATTTCGTTTTGTTTTTATAGTTCAAAATTTCGTTTTACTTGTCTTTACTACACCAGGATCTGGAAGAGTTGTTATCATTGACGTGTTCTGGGTGATGTGAGGAATAAGCCAATGAAACGGTCTGCTACGGCAAGTTCTAAGTCTTTTGGTGCACGGAACTATGGGTAAACCTCTAGAAACGTCAACGTTGATTTATTAATCAATGGCTGACGTCATAGGGCCAGAATCCTCTCGTTTGACTACGATTAATAATACTATTGTTTAAGATGGCTAGAAGAGTTTGATTTACGTCTCAAATAAAATTGATTTCAATAAGAATGTTGCGTCTGTAGATCAAGCGTATAGATGTTAACCAGGATTCAGTCTACCCCCCCCCCACACACACACAAATCAACGAGTAAGCGCAGGAGGACCGCACTACACGCAAACACAACCGATATAACAAACCTGCGGACAATAAACAAACTACATAGACATTGCAAACAATCTACTGTCTATAACATGTTGTCCTATCTTTGATATTACAGGGATTAAACGGAAGCGATATGAAAGAACTCTAATAGAGAGAAGAGAGAGCGAAGAGAGGTACATCACGCTGCCAAGACCGATATCTAGCTGTTCATCAGATGATTCTCATCCTTATGAATCTTTTGAAAATTTAGCAATGGCATCATCTGTTATGCTGCCATCCAGAACAAAATCCAGAAAGGGTTCATCTGTTGTCGCCGAAATACCTAAAGTCACACATTTAAGTATCCGATACAATTCGACTGTAACAGCACAATATCAAGATGGCGAAAACATCGATCAACGATCTACTATGGATGACACGACAACTTCTTCATCTGACCATTCGCAAGTAAATGTATGCATTAGAAAGTTTCCGAAAAATGCATTCCAAGATCCCATATTAAACGATGGGTACTTAATTCCTCGAGCCGGAAACTATCATGGTATGCCTTTATATATGGCTTCTAATCCAGAAGCAACCTTAGAAGTACCCAAACAAACAATCTCAAAGACTAATTGTCTATCTGTTGTTCTTCAAACACAAAACGCCAGACTTGAAACGTCTGGACTAGATTGCATCCCAACATCACAGGCAACACAAATTTCTAGTAATTTCACGGAATTGTGTGAAACAGCTTTAGACCACCAAATTCAAAAGACACAAACAATACAAGTGCCGTTATTAGAAACTGCATTATAAAAAGCATCACTAATCTTTATCTGTATGCTATTGTTGTTCGTTGTCCTCTTCAAAGCTATAATGTTTCATGTGGTTTGAAGTCATCCGATTTATTGTCGTTTCTGTTAAAATCTTACACGCAGATGCTTCACCTGAAACGTATTATATTACGTATCTTTCAAGAGATACACCCATCTCTCTTTCCTCGACTATGCCGGTTGTTATGCCCAACTAAAAGCTCCGACGTGGACAGTACAAAAATAGCTTAACTTGCTGTTCACAGCATAGATAGTGAGTGTTTAAAGCTAATTGTCTTCTATTGGTACAAATTGTTTTTACTCCTTGCAGCTTTAAAATGTTCAATTTGTTTTGCCATAAAAGAACCTTTAAATGTGAGGAATCATTACTTGCTGTTCAATTACTTTTATATTGACATGACATCGTTGGCAAATGAAGTGTATTAATGTGCAAGGTTTTGACTTTTTTATTTCCAAAGACCTCTTTTTTGTAAACATATTGGGAGCTATGGTGGCTCAGTGAGTAGGGTCTTGGCTCACTAAACAGAAAGTCCCACGTTCGAGCCCGATGTTGTCCGAGAACGTTTTTTTTATTTTCTAAGAGGTTTATTGTAAAAGAAAATCAGAAGCCAAATTGTACTTTGTAATTGTGATAACAAAAGATAAGCGGAAGCTAGTCTATATGAAGTATAATTTGTTCATAATATTATTTGTTGTTGCTATTCGTCATTTAAATTTTGATAGTGTTTTCACTACACCATTAAGTGAATAAATTGATTTATAGTGTTGTTTCGGAATATTGTTATTTCATCATTTAAATTGATTTAAAATTTAATATGTTTTTACATTAAGTAAATATTGTGATCTAGGTTTATTTTCATTAAAGATACATTATGGGAGATGTTTTAAGGGTTGGCCATTCATGCTATAACAGTTCAAAAGTAGATGATGAAAGAAAAATATATTGAAAAATTTCAGTGAAATTTCTTTATTCTATACATTGTTATTAGCATTATAATATATGACTACAAATGGGGGCCAAAAGTATCTTCACCTTGGCCTATCGATTGATTGACAGGCGTTAACTCCATCAACATAATCTCGATTATCAAGTAAAGTTTTCAATGCCATCGGAATATCGTTCAACAGTTAATAATCTGATCACTGTGTGCCATATTGATTTAATTAATCAGTGAAATCCTATTTAAATCCAAGCTGTAGCCTAGCCATCCGTGGGTCTACAGAGTTGAGTTCGGGCTTGTTGTTTAGATAAAGATCTAATTTATAATTTCTATAACATCTGAAGCCTAAATTAAGACTTGCAGTAATCATATTTAGCTCTTGCATAATGTAACTTTAAGTAAATAAACTGAGTTTATTTTCATAACATCATTTAAAGTAAATAAACTAAGTTTATTTTCACTACATCATTAAGTAAATAAACTAAGTTTATTTTCACTACATCATTAAGTAAATAAACTAAGTTTATTTTTATAACATCTTTAAGTAAATAAACTAAGTTTATTTTCACTACATCATTAAGTAAATAAACTAAATTTATTTTCATTACATCTTTAAGTAAATAAACTAAGTTTATTTTCACTACATCATTAAGTAAGTAAACTAAGTTTATTTTCATTACATCTTTAAGTAAATAAACTAAGATGTTTTTACCACGTCATTAAATTATTAAATTCTCGTGTTTTGTTTATTACATCATAAAACTTAAAAATAGTTATCGTTTTATCACAAGGTCATACTTCATATTAAGGGTTGGGGTTTCCGTTTCAGATTTATTTTTAAATCAAACATTGAAATCTAATTAAATGCATATAGTACAGGTAGGCCTATATATATTTTATAGATAAGGGTAATAACTACACCCAACATATTATAATTTTATTTACATTCCCTTGTAAAATAAAACAGGTGTGGTCTGTATTCTCGTCGAGCATGTACTATTTTTAAATGACATAAGGTTTATAATGCCCGACGGTTCTGCTCTGAACTGGGCTAATGGAGACGCGCATACGTCAAACACTGTGCTATAGGTGAAATTTACCCGGACTGTGGCATTACTATTACTTCGAATTCCAACTATCCAGGGTTCTTTTACGTGTAGTGCACGTTAAGGTGCCGATTGGTAAAATACCGTTATGATTAATAGCGAGTGCAGAAAATGAAATGGGGTTTAATGTGCTACCGTTCTGCTCCGACCGGGCTAACGAAGACCGGCTTACGCGATACAGTGTGCTATAAGGGCAATTTTGCCAGGACAGCGGCGCTATGGCCTACTCTGGTATCGAATTCCAATTGTCAAGGGATCTTTTACGTGCGCGCCAATGGGTACACGGGAACTCTGTTCTTCATCCCATCCGAACGACTAGAAATCCGCCCTTGTCAACCCTCCATTCCGCATCATTGACAAGGGGAAACAACGCCGGGAAATCTGTATGAACTTTCTTGGTCAATGCAGGGATCGGACATCCGACCACCAGGCTAGTGAGCCAGGCTAGCGAGCCAGCGTCTTACTCATTTATTCACCGTGGCCCCCAAAGTAAATGTGGACCGCACACAATCTATAATTACATAAGATTGAAAAACAAGCCAAAAGTGAGCCTGATATCCCAGATGACACATATTAATGAATCGCACCTTTTTTTTCAAACGTATGAAGTAATCAAACTGATTATCAACTATACACTAAGTTTCATTTCTATCTATCAGATATAATCAAAGTTCTCTTATCATAAAGCATTGAAATTGCTTAGCTCTGCTTAGCTTTGGCTTGAAATATTAATCCGTGAACCCAGTTAAGACATTCACCTAATAAACATCTTCATCAAATTAAACATTCTACCTGAATTAAAGGAGCTAAATCGCTAACATCTGGGACCTAGAAAATTACAAAGGGGGTCGCAACGCATATAATACTGTAATATGAATGTATATAAACTGATTTACATTCAATGGTTTCCGTTTTTACTCCAATTTCAAATCAGTTATGTTCAGCGAAATAAGCCAGCAATTTCAATCAAGTGCACATTTCTATCGTCTAGTTATTCCAGTCTACATAACTCCGTTTTGTTTGATGCAATGTGTCTAGCCTCGTCCCTCTAGTGTCTCAATACAACTAGGACTGAAGCGCATTATGGTGCGTTTTTCTTGTGACCGGTGGAATATGTTCCCTCAACACATTTACTATACATCTATTTTTTTGAATATTTATTGTATCGATTTAATGAAACTATACACCATGTTTCATAATTGTAACTTAATTAGAACTAAAATTATCGTGTACCAAAGCATCAATCAATCAAATTGCTTATCTCTGCTTACCCTAACTCCATCAGGGCATCGACTTACTAAACACATATATCAAGTTTAAAAATTCTAGCTCATATAGAAGGAGAGTTATTCTGTCACCAAATATGTGACGGACAGACAGACAGACGGATTGACAGGCAGACAGGCTGACGAACCCATTTTAATAGTCCCCTCCTTTCTTCGAAAGGTCCTATCTTCATTAGCTCAGTTTAGGATCAGAACAGTAGGACGTTAAACCCAATGTCATTTCGTTTCTTCGAAAGGCTGGGAAACAAAAATATATATACCACAGTCCTTAAAGTTAATGACATGCGGTATTGGCAACAACCAATTTAAATACGTAATAAAACTTTAAACCTCTACTGCTAAAACTTTAAGTTAATAAAACTTTAAACCTCTACTGCTAAAACTTTAAGTTAAAGTTTAACTCTTTTAAAGATGCAATATGTATAAAGATTTTGTCGTTCTCGCTATAATGGTTTATAAATAGATAATGAAGAGTACTTTCCAGACATAGCAAAAGAGTGAAACCTACCCAAGATAACTGGGTCATAAATATGTATTTCCATAACCCTTTTAGTAATGAGCGAGAGCACGGGGGGAACCAATGAGTTCAAGCAACTGACACTACACATCGTCAAGAACCATCGTGGGATCGAACTCTCGTCTTTTCAGGGATGACAGGCCGCGCTAGTACCCCCTCAGTAATCTGCAAAAGGGATGGGGTGTATTACAAAAGCCTCACAGATCCGTAAGATAAACTTAGAACATCACGGTCTATAAATTTGAAAGGAAAATGTTATACATATAATTTAAAAGTATAAAAAGTATATACATGTATATCTATTTTTTTTTTAGATGTTAAAGGGCCTCTTTCATATAGCTCGTCTTTGTTTTCAAACGGATTTTAATCATATAGAGATTATTATTAAAGATGCAGTATGTAAGATTATAGAAAATGAAAAATGAATATACTGTATTCAAATTTTCAGTCATTCTGTGCAAAGTTATGAATGTTTGAAGTTTTGACAAAATCTATAGTAAATTGATTATCTACTTTATCGTTTAACGTTTAAATGCAAGTGGTGTTCTAATCCACTTATAATTGGGGCCATCCGGCGACACTCAGTGTTTGTTATGGGCTTGTCATGCTTGTTTGTTTTGGGTGGGGGTGGGGTGTCTTATTGGGCTTGTCAAAGCTATATAATAGATTAAATCACATATGTGGTCAAAAGAATACCTGCAATAAGCAATTTTAGCTCTTACAAAATGCATCTTTAACGGTGTCTTTTAGATAAGCTACAGTAACAAAACCTCACCTCGTTTACACATTTAGTGATTAATCTGTCGCTTTTCAAAGGCGAGCGCTATATTAACTAGCTGCGTTAATGCATATAAATGATGCAGTGACTGTAAACATGTATGATAGTCCTAAAGCAATGACCCGAAAAATTCCTTTCAAGCTGAATTTGTACTAATCAAACGAAATACCGTGAGGAGTGTGTACACGTATATACCAACCGTGTCACTATTTTAATCTTTTCAAAAAAAATACAACCAATATTACTGCATACATTATGCAAAACACGAAATACCGTGAGGAGTGTGTACACGTATATACCAACCGTGTCACTATTTTAATCTTTTCAAAAAAAATACAACCAATATTACTGCATACATTATGCAAAACACGGTGTCAAAAGTTATTTACATGAAATATTTGATACAAAGAGTATACTGTGCGTTGGACCGAAATGAAAGGGGGTTTAACGTCCTACTGTTCTGTTCCGACTGGGCTAATATAGAAGGGCATACGCCATACAGTGTGCCATGGGAGAAATTTTGTCCGAACAGCGGCGTTACGACCTACTCTTTTGTCGAATTCAAACTACTAAGGGTTTGTTTATGAGCACACCAATGTGTACACAGTAATTAACGTTACGTCCCATCCGAACGACTAGACAGCTATTCTTGTTAGGCCCCCCGTTCTGCACCCTTAACAAGGGGGAACCACGCCGGAAAATCCCAATGAACTTTCTTGGCCAACGCCTAGATCTAACCCACAACCCCTGGTCGAGTGAGCCACCGTCTTCCTCGCTTAGCCACCGTTGCTCCAGTGCGCTGCATTGGAGCACTTATATGGGCAAAGTATTTAAATTATTTAACGAATTGCTGTTGAATTCAGTGCACAGCTAAAGATTAAACTAACACGGTGTGGTTAGATTAAAAGTATTAAAGTGAGGTTTAAGTTCTTATTCGTCAAAAGAACCCTATTAAAACGCACCTTAGTTGAATAAATATTTAGATTTTTCTATACCTGACTTCACCGATTTCCGGTGAATCATTCAACTCAGATACAATAACCCACACGAGGCATGTGTGGGGTCATTATACAAGGTTGAAAGATGACAAAGGATGTCTTCATAGTTGACTTGTTTTTTGGGGGAAAGTTTACAGTATCTTAATGTAGCATACGGGCGCATGTTTTATGTAGGGTTAAATATACCCCTAAGGATTGACAGTACGATTTTAACCAATAAATAAAGTATACTAGTAAGTAAACATTTATACAAATCATTTATTAAAGGGCGGGATGGGTGAGTTTAAATAATAACTAGGCTACGGATGTTTATTCTTAGTACGATCTGTAATCAAAAAATAATCAAGAGCGTATACTAGTAAGTAAATAATTTATTAAAGGGCGAGATGGGTGAGTTTAAATTAGGTTACGGATGTTTTTTCTTAGTTCGGAAATCTTAGCAATAATATCAAATTTTAATTTACTTCTTTTAATCATTTTTGTTTAAGTAAGTTAAGTTTAGGATGCGTAAATATACAAAATAAATTGCAAATATGTTTTAGTTACTTCCATTATCCATGAGGTCTGTCATTGAGTCCTCGATTGTACGTGATGGGGAGTAGGGCCCAAACTCGTGGGGTTTCGCCAGGTCCTCGGGTTCCCCCCCCCCCACTGCTATAGACCCCTACGCGCAATCGAATTACTGAAATAAAATTGAACCACGTGCTAGTCCTGAAACGATTTCGATTATCCCAAGAATGGTAACTGTTTTTTTGTTTTTTTTTATCACAGCATATCTTTGTAATTGCTGTATATTGATATGGAATTCTCAAAACTCATTATTGGACTTAAAAGTCTGTAAATTAGGCCCAAACTTATATAGCCTATTCATTTTGCCGTATTTTACAAATTAAGACCTTGACAAATATCCGTAAAATTATACTTAAAATTTTTTTTTTCACAAAATGTAGAATATGAAAACTTAAAATTTGTATTTCTTTGAAAAAGTATCACAGAGTGCCAGAGAACTGGGATACAGATTTGCTTAAAGGAGCCAAGTCTCTAAATCAATATCATTCAAAGTCTAACACTAATTATTTGTAAATTCAAATCAACATTGATGTTGTAATCTTACCTAGAAAAAGAAGACTTCTGATATCCAATACGCCATACAGTGTGTATTTTTTAAAAAAAAAATAATTTACACAACGCAGAATAATATTGGAAAATGGAAACTTGAAACTTGTATTTCTTTGAAAATGTATCACAGGGCGCCATAGAACTGGGATACAGATTTGCTTAAAGGAGCTAAGTCTCTAACTCAATATGATTCAAAGTCTAACACGTTGGAAACACGAATTATTTGTCAATTCAAATTAACTTTGATGTTATTATCTTACCTAGAAAAAGTAGGCTTCTGATATCCAATATTTAAGACAAAATAAACATTTCACCATTGGTACACGAATCGTGCCGTTTAGTGTCATTTGTAACAAGAGACCAGAAAGAGGCTAGACATATTCCACAACTCATGTCAAACGGCTACGCATACGCAATAGACTGGAATAACCAGACGCTAGAAATATCTATTCAATTGAGACTTATGCCGTATTTCGCTGGATTTGAAATTAAAGTCAAAACGCAAACAATTGAATGTAAATCAGTTCATATACAATCAGATTACATTATTATATGCGTTGCAACCCATTTTGACCAATTTCTAGGTCCCAAATATTAGCAATTTAGCTCCTTTAAGAATATTTCACCCCAAATGCACCATTTGTCCTCATTTTAATAAAATGCAGCATCCCGTTTTGTCATTATTTGCTCAACCGGATGGTAAGAAATAAGATGACTATTGTGAATATAGTTTAATGTTAGGTTATCACCATGAGCTATCAGTAAACTCGTAGTCTCGATTTAGAATTTGAATTTACATAAAAAACATTCTCTTAATTAGGACATGCGCATAAGAAGTTTCAAACTGTCGGGCAACATCGAGCTGTTGAAATAAATGACACAGCAGTACGCAAGTACGTTAAAGGACCTAAGTCCGTAACTCAAAATCCATTAAAATCGTCGACATCGAAAACACGAATTTGAATCAACATTGATGATGTAAACTTATCGGGAAAAGATGAGCTTCTGATATCCGATATTTAAGATAAAATATTTTTTTTTAACATTGGTACACCAATCGTGTACCATAATGCGCTTCAGCCCCAGTTGTAATAAGAGACTCGAGGGACGAGGCTAGACACATTACACCAAACCAGACGGCACATGTAGACTGGAATAACCAGACGCTGAAAATGTGCACTAGATTAAGTCTGCATCTCTTATTTTGTCGAATATTGGAGTAAAAACGAACACCGTTGAATGTAAAATCAGTTTATATACATTCACATTACAGTATTATATGCGTTGCGATCCCCTTTTGTCAATTTCTAGGCACCAAATTTTAGCGATTTAGCTCCTTTAAAGGGACCTCAATCCAAATATACAGTTTTATACAATATAATTGACAACTAAAGTTACATGCGAAAACTTATACCCAATATTCGTTTTGTCAAAAGTTTTATCGATACATATTTATGATTTGTATTCACAAGCACACTCATACAACCTGAACGGTATTTAACCCATTTCTTGTATATTTTATAGCATGTGACCTTGACCAGCCCAGTGAACTTTATGTTTAGAATCACTCAGGCATAACGACCGTGTTGAAAGACTCCTTCTTTTAAAATTATTTAAAGGGGGTAAACCTCAGACTAAAATAGTAATTGCAATTTGAGCGATCTTGTGTGTTATTAAGATAAAAATAGTAATTGCATTTTGAGCGATCTTGTTTGTTATTAAGACTAAAATAGTGATTGCAATTTGAGTGATCTTGTGTGTTATTAAAATTCAAATAGTAATTGCAATTTGAGCGATCTTGTGTAGTATTAAGACTAAAATAGTAATTGTAATTTGAGCAATCCTGTGTTTTATTAAGACTAAAACAGTAATTGTAAATTAAGCAATCCTGTGTGTGTTTTTAACACTAAAAATAGTAATTTAATTTGAGCGATCTTGTGTGTTATTAAGCCTAGGGCGACATAATTTTTTTCTTTCGAAGAATTAAGCTGAAAGGAATATGATATCTAGTTTAACATTCTACTATTCTGGTCCGACTGTTCTGAAGACGGACAGTTGGCATGCGGTGTGCTAAAAGGGAAATTTTTCCCAAACAGCGGTGTTACTTCATACCTTTATATGGAATTCCAACTGACAAGGAATATTTTACGTTCACGCCAATGTGTACACGGGACCTTATTTTTCCGAGCATCAGACGATTAGACAGTTGCCTTATCAGGCCCTCTGTCCTAGACCACTGACAAACAGAAACCACGTCTGAAAATCCCGATGAACATTCTCGGCCAATGCTGGAATCGAACCTTATGACCTCCAAGCTAGCGAGTCAGCGTCTTACCCACTTAGCCACCGTGGTCCCCACAGATGAATACAGTTTGTCATCCGGCAAAATAACCTCATATAGAAAATAAAATGATACAGACCATTTCATGTTAACCTAAATCAATAAGGTCTAATACTTTAAAGGCACTATCCCGATTTGAAAAATGCAAGTCCAAGTACGTATGAAATTTAAGCACCAAATTTTATAAGAATGGTGTAATTACCTTGTCTCAAAAGTTCAGCTGTACTTTATAACGAATGGTGAATTTCAATTAACAATTTTTAGAAAAATAAAGGCTGGTTTTATCCAGAAGCCGCAGAATACAGCTTGCGACACTGGTCTTCATTTCCATATTGAGTTAGTTGAGGGTTTTTAGGGGATTTTAACACAAAATTAAGCAGTTTTATTCTCTAACATATTAACGCGATTTGCCATTTAGTTCAACATTTAACCAACCCTCCCAATAAACGTAACGGTCGAGTGAAAAAAAAAGTCACACACATAAAATTAGGTCAAGTTACATCTTAAAGATACTATCCGGAAGTGCCTTTTGTTGTGAAAAATTTAGATAGCATCAAATATCGACTCACTGGCTTACTTTTCTGGTTATTCGGATATATTCGTTATCTTGTGACAAAACTCTTAGTTGTTGTCTATGCTGTCAGTGAACAGTATACATTACATGGAAAGCTAAATATATAAACGACCATGGATATACTGCACCGAGGTACATTTCGGGCTGCATCAGTGTTTTAAGGGACTTACAGTGACGGACGCTGTGGGGAAGAGGGGCTCCTGGGGGGGGGGAGGGGGGCTGAAAATACAATTTTATTCAAGTGTTATTGCCGAAGACACAGACTATTTTTAAAAAAAAGTTTCGGGGGGGGGGGTACGATATACATATTCTGGAGATCATAAATAACTTGAAGGTTGATGTTCCTGGGCAGGTATAGTCCATAAAATCATGACCCATTGGTTTTCCGTGATTTCGGTGAAATAATGAGACAAATTGGTGATTTGATGAACCACTTAGTCCACCAATCAACGTGAAAGAAAATACCCTGAACCGCACTAAATAATATCGTATACTTTGTTTTTTAATCACATGAACAGTTTCAATTCTTGGCTATATATATCTTTACTTATATCCAAATTGTGTTTTGAAAACCGGGGAAAAATTTGCACTCCTCGGGCATATTTAACGCTCATGATCTAACATTTTTGTCATTTCAAGGATAGCCACTACACGAAACAGGATGCCTTTCTTCAATTCAGAGTGTGGAAAAGATTCTTCTGGAATTCTTCAAGCTCTACTACCTGGTGCCAACATCCAAAAGAACAACCAAAAAGTCTTGGTAACTGTGGGCACGACTGATGAAGTTCTCGTGTTTAATGTTGGTGGTACTTACTTCGAGACGTACTCCTCAACTTTAAAACAACTTCCCAATACGCGACTCTGTGACGAACAATTCTTGAAAAGACACTATAGGGAAAAAAAGGGCGATTATTTCTTTGACCATGATCCTGACGTTTTCAAAGTGGTTCTTCAGTATTTGAGAACTGGGGAACTGCACCTTCCGTCCTCACTGTGTGGTGCGTCTATAAAAGCTGAACTGGAGTTCTGGGGTGTAGAGGAGTGCACTATAGAAGACTGCTGCTGGTTAAACTATAACTCCTGGACACAAACCTTACAGGCTTTGAAGAAGCTGGAACACGATCGTCAAATATCAATGGGAACACATTCATACAATCCAGAAAATACCAGAAAGTGGTATCGATTTCGAAATCAGGCCTGGGAATTCCTCAACAACCCTCGTTGGTCTTTTTCTTCAAAGGTAAGTTATATTTCGATTGCCATCACTTCATTATGGATAGTAAAAAAATGACTCCCAGTTGTAATCATGTATGGGGACGGTCGTAAATATCATACACCATCCAGTTAGTATGTGTGACTTATGGTATTCAAGACGATCCCTTGCTACTATACCTATGCAAGCATGAAGACAGAGAACGGGAATATCATCGAATTTGGGAGCGTGTGGCTAAAATAAATATCGAAAATGGAAGTTTGTATTTCTAAGCAAATGAACCACAGAGCTTCCGATAGTTGGGTTGGAGGGATTGGAGCTAACACATGCACTTTAGGTAGCAAGCTCTGTCACTTGACTAAGTAGAGGTGTCTATCTCACACTTGTTCGTGACATGGAAAGTGAGGGATGTATACGATATTAATGTATCGCCAGCTCCTTGTACGTTAAGTGAGGGGTCGGTGAGGGGTGTGAGGGTCGGTGACAAAAAATGTATCGCTCCGCCACATAAATATCCTTTGAATAGTAACGGCAACTATATAATGGCACTGCGTATTTTTTTTTTAATAAAGAGGGTAAACCACAACGGATGCGAGGTCGATCATTTCACGACTAAATTATTTTAATAATTCCAATTGTACTAATGGTCTGTAGCAGTGAAAAGGAAACACAAACTCGAAGAATTAAACCCGATGTTTTGATCGTCTTGATGTTTCTCTTCTCGATGGGATGATATGCTGATTGTATAGTCAGTAATGATGGTTTATTTTATTTCAGATATATGGTGTTGTCTCCATTATTCTTGTATTTGCATCTATATTTTCCTTTGTGTCACAAACCCACGAATACTTCCAAGTTTCTTCCGAGCACAACAAGAGTCTTTCTGCAGAAAATGCCAGTTCACATTCATATCTTCCCTGGAGTAACAATTCCATTCACCCAGCACTGTTTATTACAGATGCCATCTGTTTTGCCTTTTTCCTTTTGGAAATAGTAGCTAGATTTATTGTCTGTCCCAATAAATTGCGGTTTTTCAAAACACCCATGAACATAATCGACTTCTTTGCCTTAGTGCCGGATGTAATTTCATATTCGTGCCCGCTGTCCGCGCCAGAACTAGTGACATTCGTGTCGCTCATGTGCATTATTCGAGTATTACGTAGCTTCCGTTTAATGCGCCATTTCCCTGGATTATGGACTCTAGGCTACACCCTGAAAGCTAGTATTAACGAACTTTTGCTGATGCTACTGTTTCTGATTATTGGGATGTTGGTTTTCTCGTCTTTGATCTATTACGCAGAAGATCGCGACAACTTTCCGAGCATACCTCGGGCCTTCTGGTGGGCACTCATCACCATGACTACTGTGGGATATGGCGATATGTATCCGGTATCCAATTTAGGATATTTGATAGGATCAATGACAGCCGTGTCTGGTCTATTGTTGATCGGATTCATCGTGCCGGTTCTTGTAAATAATTTCATTCTATACTACAATCACACGCAATGCGCACTAGAAAGGGAGAAGCGACGTGGTCAGCGGTTACACCAACAAAAAAGAAGACAGAAGCTAGAGAGAATGTATTCTTTTAAGACCGAAAATTTAAACATAGAACACTAAAGCCGGTGGTGTTCGTTATCATTACAGGATCTATTATGCATTGTGGAAGCATAAATAGGGGGGACCTGATTAAAGCCAATTGGACCAACTGCTCTGAACGGTCATCTTTTAAAGCCCCAATACCACTCTTGATGTAACTGAATAATATGTCCCAATCTTCATTCTGGTCAACAAATTGTATTATTTTACAATATTCCAATCAATTGGCGATACAAGAAAATTTTCAACTGTATGATTTGAAAAACCTTAAGTAAACACTTTCAAATGTGACTTGGATTTAAACATATTTTCGAACCCTCTGAACAAGTAAAATAGGATGTAATGGATAATTTACACAACAGGTAGGACACTTATACATCTAGTAGTTAGAATAAGGCTAAAAAAAATTCTGGACTGTTCTAGCCAACAAGAGTTTTATTGTCCCTTTAACTAAGACAAACCTAGACTGTGAACCAAGTGATAAATGTTTTTAATTTGACTGCGCAGCTGCTAAACCCAACCAGTGCTTTACATTATGAAGTCTTGCAGCATAAAACTAAAAAAACCAAGTTTTGCTCAACTGTATTTCGCGGTTTCAATTGTTTTTTTTACTAGTTCTGAAAAAAAAGTTTAAAAAGTACCTACTGTCTTTTTTGTAATTAAATTAACTCAAATCGGATGGACTAGTCCTGTAACTGTGTCATTAACTCGCGATACACGGTTATCATTTATTATGCTTTAGCTTTGAGCAACATCGGTGTACGTATTCCCAATATCTAGAATGTGCAAACCCTAAAGTACACATATGGGAATGCAATGAAAACTCGATTGTTTGTCGCATTAACTATTTTCTTTTGGTCTTAGGAGATCCGAAGGTAGCATTAAGTGAATCACAGAAGCCTGTAACACGATGGTTTCTTAATTGTCGGTTCTCCAGGACAGTTTACTTTCTACGAAGACCGTTACCGCCATAGAAATATGTTTTAAAAAGCTAATTCCATGATCTAGCGAAACAGCAGTCAAGACGTCCGTGCAGTCGACGAGGGTTGTCTCATATTTATTTTTTTGTAGGTAATGGGAGTAAATGTTAACGGAGCTAATGATAACTTATGTCGTTATAGTGTTCACAAGGTTGAACAACGCAACAAAGTGAAACCAGGGTCATATAAGTTATAAATCGAAAGTGCTAGAATTTTCACGCTTGGTCACTTTGGTCTATGGGTTCAACAAAGTGAAACAAGGACCATAACTCTACAAGTTAATGACGGAAGTCATTGAAATTCATAGACTTCTTTGTTTTACTAATCTAAATAATACCTTTCAATTTAATACAGACTGGATGATAACTTTTGTTTGAAGAGCGTTCAAAAGGGATTCAAAAATCAAAATGAAACTTGGGCCACACCTCGGAATAATTAAAAAAAATTGCTGTAATTCAAAAGGATATTGAACAGACCGACGGACAAAGGCGACGGTGATATATGACTACATATCCTTGTGGGTGTTTAAAAAGGCCTATTTTCAGATCACGGCGGGGACACCGGGACGCGTCCCCATCAATATTTTTTGTGGCGGGGGGACATGGTATACTTCTGTGTGAAGTTTCAATTGGTGATCGGTCTTCTAGTGCAAACTGGGTCTGCAATCCCTCAACTTTCCTATAATTGGTCGAAACTCGTGACGTAGGCGATTTTTGCGCAATTCTTCTTGTATTACAGACCGTTTAATTGTGTGTTACACGTTAGGGGCCCCGCATTGTAGCCAGGCCCGGGTCCCGCTCCTGTTAAGCTGGGCTTTTAGAATACTACCTGTGTAAATTGAATAACCAGACGCCAAAAACTGCCATACAATTCAGACTCTTCGTATATTATGCGGAATATAACTGATTAGAAAACGCAGTAAAAACAGAAACCACATCACGGTGTTTCTAGCGCGAAATGACGGGTTAGATGGCCGAATGGTTAGCACGCGCGCACTGTATCATTAAGCCTGTCATTAAGTCGGTTGTACGTGACAAGGAGTATGGTGGCCTGTCCAACTTGTGGGTTTTCTCCGGGTCTTCCGGTTTCCTCCCACTGCTAAAGACCCCTACACACAAGCGAATTATTGAAATAAAATTAAACCATATGTAAGTCCCAAAATGACCTAGTTTGTATCGAGTGGACGTTAAACCCCATCTCTCTCTTTCTCTCTCTCTCTCTCTCTCTCTCTCTAGCGCGAAATGGTTTGAAACACAGTATGTAAATGGTACTTTCTGGGGTATAGAATAGTGTTTCTAGCTTTTACACATATTTAACAAAGTTTTAGGGAAGACTCAGATCAAACGAAGGACTGTCATGCTGCTGTACCCAAGGGATAGATTTGATTAAACGGGAAGAAAAAACACACTCCTTCAAAAGTTCGAGTATCAGAAACCAATCCAGCAATGGCCAGAGATGGTGCAAATACAAACCAAATGCTAAACAGATGTATGGAATTTTTTAATTAATGTTTATGCCTAAAATTAATGGAATTCAGTAACCCTGAAAGCCTTATTAGATATATTTTTAAAGCAATGTCCACATGGACAAAATCCACATTATAGATTATATTTTGATTGCCGTTTAAAATTGATACCATTTTGGCTATTCAAAGTTAGTTTGAGGAGTCAGAATTGAAACCAGAAAATGACAATGTATTAATAATCCGCCAATTTGGACAATATTTTAGTGGCCATTTTGTCTGCTTCGTTTATGTGAGTGGATGTTAAACTCGCTGAGCTACAAAAGGTAAATACAGAAAAATACCTCAACGCGACTGTTTTGAATCATGGGAGTACGAGGGAGAGGAGGCGCGAGTGACATAAGAGAGAGAGGGAGAGAGAGAGGAGGGGGGGGGGGTAGAGATTACAAAATCAAATTCTTAAATAATCATATTTGGAACGTGTTTTTATAAATTATTATTTCAGAATTAAAAACAGCTCTATCACATATGTGATACTTACTGACACCAATATTGTCCCTTACGTCTGGCCAAGGACGTTACTGATGACAGAATAAATGCTAATAGGGTTTGTGGTATGGTGTTTCTAGCTTCTACACATATTTAACACAGTTTCAGGGAAGACTCAGATTAAAGGAAGGACTGCCATGCTGCTGTACCCAAGTTATAGATTTGATTGAACGGAAATAAAAGACAAACTCCCACAAAAGTTCAAGTATCAGAAGCTAACAACTGAAAACCGTCCCATCGCCCGTGTATGCATTGAGCATGCATGAGTTATGGGCCCTTGCATCAACAGTTAAAAACTGACATCATTCGGCAAACCTCGACAGATTCCGGTGCCCTACATCTTGACTCGGCTGTATGATGAAGATCGCCATTTTGGAACTATTTTAAAGGACCCGGATAAACAATGGCTGCCCCCATGGCCATGGAGATTATATCAACAAACTAAGAAATGGCTGCCAACATAGAGATTATATCTAGAAAAGACGCCATTTTGGGACTATTTTGTGAAAGCGGCACGTTTTCCTGTTGAAGTAAATCGGTAGTTGACTAGCCGCATCGCCAATTACTATCATACATCCGAGTCTAGATGTAGGTTACGGAGAGTACCGGAATCTGTCGAGGTTTGCCGAATGAAACTGACATATATTGGCCAATGTCTGTCAGTATGATTGTTCGATTTATTTGGCACAACAGAACTATAATGTTTAGGCCCCTGTAACATTGGCGCCCTTGTCGTTACCTTGGTAACACCCCGCTTAATCTGCGACTGGTGAAAATGAATTGGATGCTGGATCCTGAAATGAAATTTTAAAAATCTATAGTTTGTGTTGACTTGGCGTCACCCCCCTCTTTCTCTCTCTCCCTCTCTCTCTCTTATTTTCTTATCATTATTACACAGTATTTTAAACTAAATTTTATTTTAATGTTCTTATCAATTTTATTGTTACGATAGATTATTTTTCATCACGTCAAATTAATTTTCATGTAGATTGCAACTTTCGTATCATTTTAATCAATTTTAGTTTAATATTACCGTTAAAGCACCTTTCTTTTCACGATACATTATGATACATACATATGGTAGCACTTTACAATAACTGCAACAAGTCGAATAAAATATAATATGACATATAAAATGAAATGTTATAAAGTGACAGCCAATTCATCTATAAAGTTACAAACGAATAAAATGAAAAATAAAATAATAAAAATGAGCATGTAAATATATCACAGACTAGCTTATTAAAAGTTCTTTTAAAAAGAGGGGTCTTAAGCAAACGTTTAAAATGGGGTAGGGACTCGACTATTGAGATTGTAGCGCGAATCGTTCCTTAACGAATCTTGATACTAATGAACTTATTATTATCCTATATTTCCACATTAATTGAATATGTGGTTTCTCAGTGAGAGAGATAAAAACAATCGGGTATAACGCCCACTCGAAACAAACTATGTCATCTTGGATTGACAAATGGTTCAATTTCCTTACAATAATTCGCTTGTACGTATGGGGCTTTAGCAGTGGGAGGAAACCTAAAGGACCCGAGGTTAGAAAGGCGACCCTACATATTGTCACGTACAACCGGGGAATAGTAATCACAACATTTGTCTCAGTGACAGACATTACGATATATCATAATATATTTCCACATTAATTGAATATGTGGTTTCTCTGTGAGAGAGAGATAAAAACAATGCATTAATGGGGTAGGCCTATAACTTCCACACGACACAAAATAGGTCATTTCTGGATGACACATCCACATGGTTCAATTTCATTTCAATGATTCGCTTGAACGTACATGGGTCCTAAGCAGGCGGAGGAAACCCAACGGACCCGGGTAAACCCAACGAGATTGGAAAAGATGACCCTACATACACGTAAACCGGGGAATAGAAATCATGCCATTTGTCTCAATGACAGACATTGCGATATAGCGCGCATGCGCTAACAATCCGGCCATCAAACCCTCGGACCAAATCACAAACAAGACAAACTTTCTTTCACTAAAGCTAAATAATTGGTTGTTACTATCTTTCTTAACTAGTGTAATTTTATAAGAATATAGAACCGTCCTCACTTTTTAAGTGCTGTTTGTTTCTTCAGTTAAATATTTAACCCTTCTGCGTATACCTCTTGTGCTTTATTCGTCCTGCAAGTGTGCTATTTCACTTCACTTTCAATAGCTAACACATGTATTGCCCCACTAATTCTTAATTGTTTCTTTACAAAGTAGCAGGGTAATTTTGTTAGCAAGGGGACATTTGCCCACTAAAGAATGTAGGCCTACGTCTCGTCAATTTCAGTCATTGGTAGGATATATGATTTATTCATTTTACTGTTATGATCAATTGTGCTAGGATGAGAATCGTACCAGAAAAGTGGCGCATACGCCTACTATCATCGGCAATTTTACGGGAACACAAACGTGTACTCGGTGAACCTTGGTTATTCATCCCTACCAAGGCAAAGGGGTACACTGTGGACCTTGGTTATTAACCCCGCCTGACATTTCAGTATATCATTTCGAAGGCAACCAAATGTTCTCACTGCAGTAAAATATTCAACAACTTTTAAGTACAGTAGTCTTTATATTAGTTCAGTAATTTTGTTCACAAGTCCTATAGAATCAAGACAGATTACAATTCTGTATAATTATACGAACGCACACATCTGGCCGCGACGCTTGATCCCAGGTTACAGATTACAATTTACACGAGCTTCTAATCATGTATATATAAACACGTTTACAAAATATTAATATAGCTGCTAATATACATACAGACGTGAACCAAATACTAATATATAGCTACTAATACACATAAAAACGTACACTAAATACATGAACTAATATATAGCTGCTAATATACAAACAAACGTGAACTAAATACTAATATATTATAGCTGCTAATATACAAACAAACGTGTACTAAATATTAATATATCTGTATATATACACACTACTGCGAAAAATAATCTGGTTTAACGATTGAATATTTACATAATCTAATAAATATATAATATACAAAAATAACACATCTGAATTACATATAAAACAGCCACTTTTATACAATAATTTTATTTCAATATTCGCTTGCGCGTAGGGGTCTTTAGCAGTGGGAGGAAACCGGGGGATCGGAGAAAACCCACGAGGTTGGACAGGCGACCCTACTCCATGTCATGTACAACCGTGAATTCGAGACCACGCCAGTTGACTCAATGATAGGCCCTAGGATACAGCATGCGCGTGCTATCCCCCACCCCCCGGCACCATTACAAAGTGTGTATTAAACATTGAACCGAGTTAATGACAAGATAGATATAGACAAATGGGTTTAACCTCTACTCAACACAAACTGATCACTGTGGGACTAACAAGAGGTTCAATTTTATTTTAATAATTCGCTTGTGCACAGGGGTCTTTAGCAGTGTGGGGAAAGAGATGGAGAGGGGGTGTGTCACATCCACTTGACACAAACTAGGTCATTTCCGGACCAACATACTATGGCTCAATTTAATTTCAACCATTCTTTTGCGCAAAGGAGCCTTTAATAGTGGGAGTAAAACAGAGGAACCAGAAAATCGAAACCACGTCAGTTGACCCAATGACAGGCCTTCTGATGCAACTAAAGCGGCCTACACACGCTCGAAATTTTTGACAAAAAAAGTTGACGTCAATTTTTTGGAGAGGTTTTTTGATCGTCTGTTGGTGATATTGACGGCCAAAAAAGATTGACATCAAATTCTGATGACAAAATTCAGTAGATTTTCTTCGCACAAACTGGGGGTTGCATAGACTGCTTCGAGTCATGTGTGTCAACACGTCAAAATATTGCGCAACCTTTCATTCTCCGTATGGACGTCTTCGCGTGCTCATCAACATGGTCCCAACAAAAGAAGAAACCAGCGGCTGCCAGGCAAGATACGCCAACATAAAAGGGTTGGATAGAGAACATTAAGCTAAAACGAATGTGATTTTACTTACAATCAGGGGCCATAATTTAAAAAGTTACCATCCGATATGCGCAAATATGGACAGGAACCAAGATCTTTAGGTTATAAACCTACATTTCAAGTTTCACCAAAATCGAATTAAAAGTATGACCTCTACAGGGTCCACAACCTTGATATACAATATTTTTTTACACTATCGCGTACAAACGGCGGTCATTTTGTCTGGCAATTTTGGTCCGATTTACCGAAATTTGAACTCAACCTTTCTTTTGGTGTAACGGTGATATAATCAAACGTTTTGTTTTAAATCGGATAATAATTGTGACCTCCAAAAGGGCCACAAGAGGAAAAGGGCGATTTTTCGAGCAATCAGGGGCCATAATTCAGGAAGTTACGTTCCGATGGGCGCAAATATCGAAAGGAACCAAGATCTTTGGGTTATAAACTTGCATTTCAAGTTTCATCACGATCGGTTTAAAATTGTGACCTCTACAGTGATCACAAGCTTAAAACGTGATTTTTTATACAATCAGGGGCCATAATCCCTGAAATTACGGTCCGATATATGCCAATATCAAAAGGGACCGCGATCTTATGGTGATAGACCTACATTTTAAGTTTCATTGAAATAGGATAAAAATTATGACATGCAGACTGTTCACAATAAATTGTGGACGGACGGACAGGGGCGACGACATGAAGATATTGGCGTATAAAAAGTTCCTACTGGAGGTCAATGGTCGCTACAGACAGCTCCCTGGATGGTGTATGCATTACACAAAAAACTGTTGCGCTCTTTGAAGCAGCGTATGATGGGGCTCTCAAACGAGTTCAGGGGTAAAGGGAGGTAATCAGGCTTTACCTGTATCATAGAAACCAGGATAATAATTGTGTAGTGCTTTGAGCATAAACTTAGTTTGTGGATATAGCGCATTATAAATGCCCATATTATTATTATTATTATTATTATATGCATTCCGCCGAAAATATAATAAATACATTTCAAGAGAGGATTAATTTTACATTTCAGTATTTTTAAATCATTTTGTCCGATTCGATTTTGCGTTTTCCGACTTCAAAGATATTGCAAGGGCCAAGGTTGTAGGTCCTTCCATGGCGAAAGTTTGGCGTACACTAAATATTGCATCAATAAGTTTGCATCGTCTGTGGCGACAGAGAAGTGTCAAAAAATTTGACGTCAATTTTTTTGTAAAAATTTTTGAGCGTGTGTAGGCCGCTATACACGTGCTAACCATTCAGCCATCCATCCCCAGCACCAATAACACTTGATTGTGCTAAACAAATGGTCACCCGTGCAGTCGTTCAGTATGGTAAGAATTAGATAAACAAGAAAGCCATTCAAGATTTACCGTTATAATTTAGTATGACATACACATTTTTATAAAAACCTAATCCAGTGTCCTTATTAGGCCACACAAAAAAAATTATAGTTGGGGGTCGTCCTTTTTTTTCAAAAAATGTGTCAGGGAGGGAGGTTTTTATTATTATTTTTTTTTGATGAATATATATAGGCCTATACAGAACAGGCAATTATACTTCAGTCATATTAACCTTTCATTTCATTTCAAAACACAACTCATCTGCATATAAAGGATCGCCATTTGCATTATTCAGATTAAATATTTAAACATTAGATATTCAAGTTGGGATTCGATCCGATAATATAGATAAGAGATTTATAACTGAACAATTAGGCCTGTAGTGCCGACTAGTTTATTAAAAATTGCAGGGTATCAATGTTACAAAATGTTCAATTCATATCATGTCTTTGGACCGATATTCTTTTTATAAATCAACTTCCATAATAATATTGTAGTTTGCGAATAGTAAGACCAACAGAAGAATCCGTAAAAAAAACACCAAAAAAAACCAACACGACGATTTACATAACGACAGACGATCACTAAAAATCGGTTGATTTAGTCATTCATGACTCACATGCCGTTCCGAAAATCTGTAGTTACATTTATTCTAGAGACTGTTCCATGTTTTTCAGAATCATCAAGACCTATTCAGTCCTATTCGCATCTAAACATTATATAGTTCCAGGTTGTATTGTGTTCAAAATAAATATTGTATTTGGTGTTGAACGCTTGCGAACGAAAATATCTGCCATTGCTGCCGTTAACAGGTCGCAATTTGTTAAATGTCATTCAGTCCCACGCATTTTAAGAGTATTGGAACACATGTCAATTATTATACCTGCTCGTTTCATTAACGCTTTCGTTTAGGAATTTCGTAGGCTGGCTACATTTTTGAACTTTTAGCATTGGTTTTAAATATCGTAAAAGGGTAAATTTTAAAAATAAAAAAACAATTCTAATCGGGTAGAATTTTTTGGGCGGGCGGGGACGATCACCAACTTAAGTCGCTTTATTTGTGACATTACCGTATTTTTCGGTGTATCAGGCGCAAGCGTAGATAAGACGCAGGACGACTTTGGCAGATGTGTTTCAGGAAAAAAATATGCGTGGTAGATTCCTGTCAATATTTTTGAGTCAATATATTGGGTCACTAATATTGGGTCAATAATTTCGATCTCGGTAAATTAGATGAAATATTCAGAGACCTTGTCAGGTAACAGCTACAGACAATAAAATATACCAAAAAATATTACCAAAACATTATTCTTTTATCAAAAAGTACTTCTAAAAAAATGAAGTGAGAATTACAGTTTTCCGTGTGTGTCTATACTCATACAGCTACTAGAGCAACCAAGCGATACACAATAAAATAATTTGTTTAAAATTTTAAAAAAAGCATGTTACAATGTCGATAAACACCTCCTGTTTCGCATTTAGAGGGTGTTATTGTCCAATAGAAATGTCCTGAGATTTTACATAAGAACCCGCAACGCTAACGCGTCTTGGGTCCTAATGATCTCAGGACATATCTAACACCCCTCTAAATGCAAAACAGGAGGTATTTATCTCCTGAATATGGAAATACCCTTACCTCCTATTTTTCACAATAATTCTTCTTTGTTTGGCAAAAAGAGTCTTTTCTTGCCTAATCTGACACAAATTTATAACAATTCAACACTTTTTTTCAAGTAAAATTTTGGATTCAAACACATAAGCAAAATACCTTGAATTGGTCTGCAATTGTGAAAGTTGTGCTCCGCACCAGAGTACTATGTTTAGGTTGGAAATTGTGTCAGATGCAACAAGAAATGATTCCCTTTCCCGAAAAAAGAAGAATCATTGTGAAAAATAGAAGGTAATAATTCCAAAAGCTAAAGGTAGAGCTGTATTTTCATATTGAAGCTTAATAAGGATGCACAGGAACGGTGAGAGGACATCCTCTGATCAGAGACCATTCCTAAAGAAACTAGGTGTTTAACATTGGACCTAGCCCAGCAAGCCTGGAAATAAGGCACCTATATGTATCACAGACAATGTCAAGCACTGATTTGTCTTTTTATTGATATTATTAATACATGTCCGGTACTAAGTTAATAAATGTCCGGTACTATTTCGTTAGTGCCTGACATTTTGTTCGGTACATCTAAAACCATTATTTCCAGGCCTGCAGCCCAGCTAATGAAAGAGTACACCCACTAGCAGCAAAATTGATTAAAGTTGAAAAAAAAAAAAAAATGAAAAAAAACTAATTCAATCTTAACTCATAATTGAAGCCCCTTGGGTGCTACATTTACAAGATTGAAAACAAGGGGAATAGCTCTATAGATCTCTCATTTAGAGCAATTCTTTCATATTCAAAGAGTTCTTAGTTTATGTATGTGTTGACACAATAAATGATTTATTCAAATAGTTATCCTTTTGGGGTGGTTTCTTTTATATTTTCTTAGAACAGATATAACAGTGATGTGGTTTATTCCCAGTGTGTGTTCTATTGCAGAGACTTAGAGTACAGCGCCCACCAAATGATTGATCACAAACATCACATTGAAATGGCAGTATGTGATCTCATATGCTCTTATAGTGCATCACTGCGACAGAATGAACTACCACAGATCCCACATTTAAAAAACTCTATGGACAACATGGCTCACTTTGTGGCTCTGCAACGATTTATTTTGAGTATATCTTTTCCAACAAATATCACACATATATTCTGTAGTGTGAACTATGCTGTGTTTCTTTAGAATGCCACTGTGAGTAAATGATTTGTTACAAACGTCACATTTAAAATTGCCTTGTTTACCATGTACCTCAAGATCAGTGCATGGATCAGTACTCTTCTCATAAACTTTACTTTGTTCTGCTACATCCACTTCTACTTCACTGTCTTCTGATAGAAAATTACTCTTTTGTTCCACTGTTTGCCCGAGCAGTATTTTAAAAAAAAATGTTTTGCTTTGGCTGTATCCTCTGTTAATTCCTTTTCTTCAATAACATTTCACTTTTGTCTTCCATGTCACTTGAATTGTTCTGAAATTTCACTGCCTAACATTTCACAAACATTACTTTGTCCTGCTACATCTTCTGTAGTTCCGAAGGGAACTACATCTTTTGTTGATTCTTCTCCTTCAGTATGAACAAGATCATGGTCTTCTCGATTGCTGTCTTTTTCAGAAAGGTGATTGTCCAACATTTCGCAATCTTTACTGTGTTCTTCTACATCTTCTGTTGATTCTTCGACTTTAACATGGACTTCATGGTCTTCTTCTAAGGCAGTGTTTTGTTCAAATATTTGTTCCTCTATTATCTCACAAACTACTGCTGCTGACTCTACTTCTTTCACTTGGCCACATTCTTCTAAGTCACCTGTTTCTTCCACAATTTCGGATACATCGCTGTCAGAATCTTTTCCTAGGCTGTGTGTTTTCTGGTGTCGGTATAGAGTTTTGTAGCTGCTATATTTTTTATCACATACATCACATGTCAGTTTTCCTTTCATAGCATGTGCCAGTTTATGTGTATATAGGCTGCTGCTTCTATTATACGATTTATGACAGAGATCACATGGAAATGGTCTTTCTCCAGTATGTATTCTTTTGTGTTCATTTAGAGTACTCTGTCGACCATATGATTTATGACAAACATCACATTCAAATGGTCTTTCTCTAGTATGAGTTTGCATATGACCTATTAGAATATCATTCCGATGAAATGAACGATCACATATCTCGCATTTAAAAAATTTCAGGACAACATGTTTTATTTGGTGGTTCTGTAACCATTTACTTTTTAAGTATCTTTTTCCACAAAAATCACATATATATTCTGTTGTGGGACTTTTGTTATTTTTCTTTGGATCTCCATCGTGAGTAAATGATTTACCACAAACTTCATTTTTTAATGTTTTCTTATGAGTCTTCATGTGTGCTTGGAAGGACAGACTGTGATTAAATGATTTACCACAAATACCACATTTTAAGTTATATGTGATGTCTGGAACTGGGTTATTATGTGTAACAAGATCAAAACTGCTTTCAGTTTGCTCTTCCATTTTCGGGTACCGGTATGGTGCCGGTATAAGGATTACTTGTTAGAAGAAATTGGTGAATATATTTTGTAATCACTCTGTCACTGTTAATGTTCTAAAGAAGATCTGATATAAATGGAAGATTCAGTTTTCTGAAATGTTACAAAAAAGATAATGTAAATAACATTCCTACAATGAAAGTTTAAGAATGAAAAAGAAATTGACTAGCAAAAATAGATGTTTAAGTAGGAAACCGATCAGAGTTACCCTGGCAAACTGAGTGAAGGAGATCAAATAAACTTTTAGTAACCACAGTATGGTATATAAAATTGTTAATACTGTTGTTTTGGTTTTTGAATGTTGTATTCAGGATTGTAGGGTTTTAGTATTGTAATTGTACAGCATTGTATAATGAAATGAAGTTTAACGTCCTAACTTTTCAACACAGACTGGGCTAATGAGAAAGGAATGTGTACATTGGACCTTGGTTTTTTTTGTCAGTTGATTAAACCTTGTCCTTGCCAGGCCCTCTGTCCTGTGCCCAATTGGCAAGGGGAAACCACACAGAAAAATCGATAGAAACTATCTCAGCTAACAGTGGGATTGTATGAGGGACTTTTTAGTAAGGCATATTTTACTCACTGACCTATAATGGCTCCCCATTGTATAATAAAAGATAACAGTAGATTATTTAACATTAGCAAAAATAGAAAAATTTGATAATCATACAATACAATTAATACTTTTTTTATTCATAATTCTAGATTTGTATAATGCAAGATGACACTTGATTATTGTCATGATTAATGCATAAATGCAATAACATTGTATGTTCTTAAATTTAATTGGAAATTAAGTGAGTTGTACAGTATTATGTAGTCCACAAGCAAAGTTGTCCGCAGTTAAGTCGTCCACACCTTCGGTGGACTAGTTGTCTAGAAAACCAGGGGTAGGCCTAATGATGATAAAGCAGAACTAATTAAGAATATTTTCTCATTTCTGTGTGCCGAAAGTAAACTATGTCGTGTCGACGACTTATAAACTAACGTAGGTCTATTTCTACAACACAAAATTAAACGAAGTCGTGTGGACAACTCCACCATGAGCGTGGAAGACTACACTAATGATAATCCAACAAGTTAGATGTTACTCTTTTGAATGATATGCTGACAACGTAACATCTAACATCCGAACGGTCAAAAGCTCGCCGCAGAATTTGATAACTAGTTTACTTCTTTCAGCGTACGGCAAAACTCCCAATTTTCAGTTATCTGCAACACTAACACATTAAACTTACATATCATATCCATCTACTTTCCACAAAATCTGTTTTCTTGTCTATTTTAAGAGATTTCACAAAAATACTCCGAGATACCAAATAACAAACGATAAACCGGAAATCGCCTATATTGGCGAGAGGTGAAGGCCGGCAACATGCATATTAGCAACAGGGTTCAACACGAAACGAAATCAAGAGTTTATTTGAAGGCAATCCTTTTAATGTGCAAGTCATTGATTAATAAGACATCAATAAACACAAATCATGACATGTTGTTGATGTCATTGTTTTTATTTCGATTCTAATAAGATTTAGTGATGTTTTTTTTAAAAAAAACTAATTTTGAGGCTCATGGGGGCTCTTCCACGTGGCTAAGTGGGTAAGGTGCTGGCTCGCTAGCCTGGAGGTCGGGAGTTCGATCCCTTCAAACACTATTTTACTTTATGTGCAACTCCTATCTACAAAAAAAATTCATACCTAATCCATAGAAATATTTTACAATAATGCATTTCGTTTCGCTAAAACAAGTGTTCTTATTTTTTAATGGAGAGGATATGACGTCAAAAAAAGGTCAAATTATCCCAACTTGGCAACTTTATGAAATGTTATCGGTATGATATTGGATAAACCGGTTTCACTGAACAACGTTTGTTTGTCAGTAAGTGTCATTGTTGCTCAAGGAGGATCATACAATAAGGTAGGACATGCATTCAGATTTTATCGACTGGCGCCTTTCAGCTCGATGCTTTATCGACTGAAACCTTTCAGTTCGATGCGCAAAAAATTCAGTCGGACGGTGCTCAATGGCTGAACTATTACTGGCACCTAGAGGTTACGTATCAACGAAACCTCTAGACACCCTGGAGTACACTAATGAGTGTGGACAACACCACCAACCGATGTGGACAATTACCAGATTTTTTGTGTGGACGACTTTGCTTGCACTGGACGATTTAACATGGCATTCATAAAATATTGCTTTGGGTTATTTAAGTTGTGTTGTTTTTTATCTATAGACGGCCATCCACTACTCTGGATGGAGACCAGACAGAAGACATTGTTGGCCATATCTAGTAGGACTGTTATGAATTGTAGTAAGCAAAACTGAAATAGACTCAAAGCAAAAAGTCTATGGCCTTAGCCTTTATGATCATAGTTTATGATCATGGTGAACATCCTGCTACAACCGATGATAAGTCGTTGTTTTGATTTGCTCATGGATGCAGTCAACGTCAACGGGCGAATGATAGGACTTCTAAATTTCCTAATTAGCCATGACAATGTTAATCAAGAAAACCTATATATACCTGTGTATTATATTAGCCACAGCTTCATTAATTAACTAATAGTTTTGCATTAAATTGTTTCCCCAGATTAATATGCTGGCGTGCATTTTTGTTTCCTTTTCAAAAGGTTGTATATGTGATGAGAACTTGGATTGTGTTGACCCGAGTAACTCACAATAGGTATATTAACATCATGCAAGAGCTAAATCTATTATTGCGGGTCGTTTTTCTGGCTTCAAATGTTCTATAAAATATTATTTAAAAATTTAATTCTATTTATGTAGAAAACTTTCACCATTTAAATTTTAACGCTTTTCCCAGTCATACACTGACTGCTATGGCGTCTATACTATGTAAAGATCGAAATATTTTATAAGTTATAATATATATCACATATTACATATTGTTTTGAAATGAATTCTGGTAGTCTTTCAAGTTGTTGCTAATTTTTAAATTTATATACAAATATATGTATACTACATTGACCTAGAGGGTCCCGGAGATTCTGCCGACAAAAAAATTATTGGCATAAATAATTTCTAAATAAAAAAAATTATACTGTTGTTACTTGGTCGGAAAGTAGAAGAAAGCCGTTGAATTTCCTGGTGTGAAAAGGAGTCGGGTCAGGTGGAACTGTCAGTCAACTTTTGGGGGGAAATATTGGTGAATTAAAAACTATCATATTTGCTGTGGGGCCCAGGCCCGTCCTCGATTTGTTTGGGGGGATCACGTGGCTAAAAGAGTAAGGTGCTGGTCGAGATAGTTCATCTAGATTTTCAAGCGTGATTTCCCCTTGTCAGTGATGCAGACGGAGGGCATGACAAGGACAGTTGCCTAGTCGTTCGGATTGGACAAAAAAACGAGGTCCCGTGTACACATTGGCATTCACGTAAAAGATCCCTTGGCAGTTGGAATTCATTTGCTGCCTCGGAAAAAAAGTCCCTCATAGCACACTGTATGGCGCATGCCTGACTTAAATTAGCCCAGGTTAGGTGCAGAACCGTAGGACGTTAAACAACATTTCATCCATTCATTCATTCGATTTATTTGATGCTCTGATTTAGGTCGATCGTAATATTACCTCCCTTGATTTTAACGAATAGTCATTATATAAAGTTTGCGTCTGGCCCTAGCTCTAATGATAAGAATGGTCTAGGTATATATGTTATATAACTTTTATAAGTAAAAATAGATTTCGCTTGTCAAGTAATTCAATCAAAATATAAGGCTTCCTATATATTTTAAATTGAAATAAAAGTGAGCATGCGTACAAAAGGGACACTGCTATGATCGGCACGCGAGCATATGAGAAGTTCGAACCACGTTCTATTTCCGGGAAAGTTGTTGAATCATTGTACCATTGTAATTAAGTTGGGACTTAAAATAGAAAGAAAAAAAGAAGAGATCGAGAAATTGTGTATATCTTCTTCAAATGGCTGAAGGGGAAGGCGATTATAGAAGACCTCAAGCGGGTAACTATTGGGCTACATTGTACATTAAACTTGATATTTTGAAACCATTATTCCATAAAGTGGCAATTTGTCACAACATCTGTGACCTGAAAAGGCGGAAAAATCATTCATAACAGTAACACCTTTTTTTTAGGGGAGTGGATATTCGCCACGAGCCGTGGTAAATAGCGTACGCCTATTGGATCGGTTATTTACCACGGCGTGCCGAATAATTACTCTTCATTTGGCAAATTCAGAAAGTATATAGTCCAATTGTCAGCGTATTTTAGATAAACAGTACGTCCGAAGAGTTAATTTAATGTAATTTTCATAAGAAGTCCTTGTTCTTATCAGTATTCGACAATTTTTTAACAGAAGGGACGAATATACAATCCGCCATTTTGTACACGTGTAAAAAGAGCCCGTGTGAAATCATCCTATTCCATGATATTTAGTATCCCTACTAAGCCCGATAAAAACTCGTCATTTAATGTACCACTTTAATCTTTAATCTATCGCTCGGATCTGCACCATCGTGTTTGCAAATTATAATTTCAACTTTGTCTAGCGGACTGTTACTAGATTTTACCAATAACATCAATATTTCGTGTTTTTTAGAGATTCCTGGGAATCCTGTATTTTACCAATTTCTAAAACACGTGGTATGGATTCTGAGCTAACTATGACTCGGAGATGTATAAAATTCAGGTCACGTATTAGCCTACTATCCCACATCTAGGCGATAACATACTCAGATTTTTAAAACATGCAACACCCGTGAAGTGCGCATGCGTTTACTTGACACGTGGTGAGGAGTCTGAGCCAACTTTAGCTCGAATATTTCTCAAAATCCGCAATTAGCTCACTTTCAACTTTATCTAACTGACCGATACTAGTTCGTAACAGTAACATCAATATTTCGCGTTTTATACAGATTCCTAGAAATCCCGTATTTTACCGACTTTCAAAACACGTGGTATGGAGTTTGAGCTAACAATGACACGGAGATAGATCAAATTCAAGTCACATATTACTCTATCCCAAATTTAGGCAATAAAACAATCAGATTTTTTAAATATGGGAAGTGCGCATGCGTGTACTCGACACCTGGTATGGGGTATGAGCCAACTATAGCTCGAATATTTCTTTAAATCTGCAATTAGCTCACTTTCAACTTTATCTCGCTGACCGATAGGCTACTAGTTCGTAACAGTAACATCAATTCCTAGAAATCCCGTATTTTACCGACTTTCAAAACACGTGGTATGGAGTTTGAACTTACTATGACACAGAGATAGATCAAATTCAAGTCTCTTTACTCTATCCCAAATTTAGGCGATAAAACAATGTTGGGTAGAGTAATTTGTGACCCGAATTTGATACATTTCCAAGTCATAGTTAGCCCAGAATGCATACCAAGTGTTTTGAAAATCGGTAAAATACGGGATTTTAGGAATCTGTATAACGCACGCAATATTAACATTACTGTTACAAACTAGTACCGGTCATATATATGTAGTTGAAAGTGAGTTAATTGTAGATTTTGAATAATATTGGAGCTATAGTTGGCTCGGACTCCATACCACGTGTCGAATACACGCATGTGCACTTCCCAGGTATCCGTTGCATATTTAAAAAATCTTATTGTGTTACCCCCTAGATGTGGGGTAGAGTAATTTGTGACCCGAATTTGATACACTTCCAAGTCATAGTTAGCTCAGAATGCATACCACGTGTTTTGAAAATCGGTAAAATTCGGGATTTCTAGAAATCTGTATAAGGAACGAAATCTTGATATTACTGCTACAAACTAGTATCAGTCCGCTAGTTAAAGTTAAAAATAAGCTAATTGCAGATTTTGAAAAATATTTGAGCTATAGTTGGCTCAAACTCCATACCACGTGTCGACTAGACACATGCACACTTTTTGGGCATCCGCTGCATAATTTATAAATCGGATTATTTTATCGCATAGATGTTGGGTAGAGTAATTTGTGACCCAAATTCAGTACACCAGCGAGTCATAGTTAGCTCCGAATCCATACCACGTGTTTTGAAGATTTCTTGTAATCTCGATATAAAACATGAAATATTGATAATATGCAGAATTTCAGGAATACTTGAGCTATAGTCAACTCAAATCCATACCACGTGTTTAAAATATCAGTACTATACACGATGTCTATGAAATTTTCAGTTATTTGTCACACGGTAAAAGCAATAAAGCCAACGCATAGTATTTAGGGTCCAATTAAATTATCACCGTTAAATCTGCGCGACCTTTTGTCAAAATTCACATAAAACGATCGTTTATTTTCGTATTTTAATCTTAATAAATACACTTTAATTTCAAGAAAATGTATGTAAACTGTGTTATATTTAGTTCATAAAGTATTAAAAACAGTATTTAAAAGTAATTATATCATTGTTCTCAACAAAAAAAAAAAAAAGTGGTAAATAACAGAAAACAGTGGTAAATAACTATTTACTACGCCCGTGGCAAATATCCTCAGCCTTTTTTTAGTGCCTTTATTTTGGCGTCTAAACGTGCTTGAGATAATACTGAACAAAAAAAATGGATGTAAATTTAAAATAATCACTTTGGGTTTTGTAAGATACAATTGTCATGAATTGTTATGTTTTATTAACGATACATTTCCGTGTACGAACCAGGTGATTTGGTGATATAATTACTTAGACTAAAAACATACTCAAACTAATTAATCAATCATAATTTTGCATTAAATCGCTTTCAAAACACTACTGTCCACAGCTAGGAAACACCAGAAGCTGTAAAAAATCTATTTTAAGAGTCCATCTTTGTGACATGATTGACGTCAAGCATGGGTGTTTCACTAATCGTCGGGTTGTCAATTTGGGATACCCTGATATTTTTGCCAAGCCAAGTGCTTGCCCCATAGGTGTTTTTCAGGGGGTCCAGTATTTTTCTCGTAATATTGGATGTTTCTTTTTTCCATAACAAAAATGCCATACTTTTAATGGAAATAACCACCGGATAAATATTTGTCTGGGAACCCATCTTTAACAAAATATCCAACACAGTCTAAAAATTGTAAATGTTATACAACCCACGTTCATCATATTAGCATTTGATTAAATACCCCCCCCCCCCCTAAATGTGTATCGTATTGGTCAATTTGAGTATGTGTACATGTATACATGAACATGAGAAAGTTCAGATAGATATTTTGGCCTTATACAGTAGTGTACTTGTTGGATCATGATGTGTCCACTTACTAGCTTCTTGGTTTATTTTTAGTTGAAAGTCATGAAGAAGATCTCCTAACAGTAACTGTAACACTTCATATAAAAGATCTGAAAATTCGGTCAGCACATGCATTTAAAAAGGATGTAAAGGAACCTGAAAATGCTACAGTTGAACATTCATTTAGTGAAAGGTAACGAAATTCAGATTGATCAAATACATATATATGTTCAGTTGATATAGTCTTTACAACAATAGGCAATTGTCAATCAACTAATCACTAATCAGAGACAATTGTAGGCCTACATTTGTGTTGGGATTTCAAAATTTTTCTTGTAACTTTGTACAGGACACTTTTACAAGAAAAAGTGGGCATAACTCTTTATTTTTATGTACATTTGTACATGTACATGTATACATATTTTTTTTTCTAGAGGTTTTTATGTTATATGTGATGTACAGAATAAAGATAAAACAGTGACAAAATATAAACAAGTTATTCGCCGATTACCAGGTCTGATTGATCCAGATAATTGTGATATTCAGGTAATTAAAATTATATATGTACCTGTACTAACATTTTGTGGGGGCTGGGTGGCGGAATAATTGGCACGCACGTGCGTGCTGTATCATAAGGCCTGCATTGAGTCAACTGTTGTGGTTTTGAATTCCCGGTTGTACGTGACGAGGAGGACAGTGGCCTGTCCAACCTTGTGGATCCCCCCTTTTCCTCCCACTGCTAAAGACCCCTACGTGCAAGCCAAATAGTGAAATAAAATTAGTCCCCAAATGACCTACTTATGAAAAGTAATACCTGTATCTTACTACCACAGGTCTTTTACTGCAAAAGTGACAAATCTCTGTCCCTGAGTAATAGCCCTCCATTTAATTTGGGAGTCGAAATGGCTAAGTGACTTTGATGTTTGTCCCGTGTTTAATCACAGAGTTGGCAGAGAAAGTACCTCAGGATTATCCAGCGTGGTTCCCCCTTGTCAGAGTTGCAGGACGGAGGGCCTGGCAGCAAACAAGCTATAAACGAACACATGGGACAAAAAACTAAGGTCGCTTGTACAAGCCTCGTTCTTAAAGTCCCTTGTTAAAAATGGGCCTGGAATACATTATGGTACACGATTCGTGTACTAATGGTACAATCTTTATTTTGTCTTATATTATATTGGATATCAGAGGCCTATCTTTTGCCAGTAAGATCACAACAATCATGTTGATTTAAATTGACAAATAATACATGGTTTATTGACAAAGATTTTGGATGATATTGAGTTAGAGACTTAGCTACTTTAATTTTTATCGAATAATGCACCACTCAATGTTTTATCAATCAACTGTTGTTGATAATACGAAGAACCGTAGTGGTTAATTGAGTAAGACACTGGCTAGCTAGCCTGGAGATAGCCGGTTTGATTTGGGTGTTAGCATAGAAAGTTCATTGGGATTTTGCGGCTTGGTTTCCCCTTGTTAGTTGTGCAAGACAGAGGGTCTGATGTGCACTTAAAAGATCTCTTAGCAGTTAGAAATTGATATAAGAGGGTAGGCCATAGCGTCGTTGTCGGGCAAAATTTCCCTCATAGCACATTTATATGGTGTATGCCCATCTTCATTAGCCCAGTCGGAGCAGAACAATAGGACGTTAAACCCTATTTAATTTTGTCATTAATCCAAAATCCATCCCTGATAAGACTTATTTATTGAAAATACTCTGTTGAACCCTCGAATGACCAAAGTTATATATATGTACATGTATTATTTAAATTAGTAAAACAAAAAGGCCTGTCAAATTTTGAGGCCCTTGTTTCAGTTTGCATCTATAACATTTTTGTCCTGAATTTGAAAGATAATGATGAATTAACAAACCATAATTGTGACTTTTAAAAATTTCAGTTTCGGTTGTGCGTGGTAAGGTGCATGGTTTCCTCCAACTGCTAAAATATCATGATCGCAAGCGAATTATTGAAATAAAATTAAACCATGTGTTAGTCCCAAAATGATCTAGTTTGTGTCATGTGGATGTTGAACCCCATTTCTATCTCTATTTCAGTTTGAAAAAGAAAAAATTGTTTTAATTCTACGTAAAAAAGAAGAATGTTCCTGGGAAGTTCAACTAAATAAAAATATGTTGGAACAAGACATTGAGGAGGATTGAAGTCACAACTAAATCTCCTGAATATTGTACAAGCTGCTTCCAAATCATGAAATTAATAAGTACAAAGAACCAGCTGCAGACCACTCTCTTTACTTACATGTATCACTTCAAGGCACTTATACAAATATGGGGGGGGGCCCAAATAGTTAGTATGCTTGTTTTGTATCATAAATCCTGTCATTGTGTCAACTGGCGTGGTTTCGAATCCCCAGTTGTACGTGACAAGGAGTAGGGTCGCCTGTTGAACCTCTTGGGTTTTCTCCGGGTCCCCCGGTTTCCTCCCAATTCTAAAGACCCCTGTGTGCAAGTGAAGTATTGAAATAGAAATTAAAACCTAGTTTGTGTCGAGTGGACTTTAATCCCCATTTTCTCTCTCTCTTTATACAAAATGGTCTGGTTTACAATGAGAGTAGTGATATTTATACTACATGTTTTATAGTGCTGGCATTATTTATCGTTGAATCAAAGTTTGGCGATTCACCTTCTCAGGTTTCAGGAATTGAATCACAATTCACCTTCACAAAATTCATATATTGAATTGCGCGACAGTGAATCATTATATCACGATTCTTTGTAAGTAACGTGTCACTTTTAATTATCCACTTCACACTTCATCCATAGGTACACAAACACTCTTAAATTGGTTTTGTCCTTTTTTTGATCCACATCAATATTGTGATATTAAACAGTTTTATTTCATCGAAATTGGCAGATCTAAAAATATTTATTATTCATTTATCTTGTTTTTGTATTGGTAAATATTGAGCTTGTGATACGATGCGTATCGTATTAGCAGCACTTGAATCACAATTCGTATCGTATTGTAACTGGAGTGGCAATACCAAGCACTAGTGTTTTACAAACAAGAATGCTATAAATTACCGGTACTTGCAATATAAAATCGTGCAATAGCTTTGTTGAACTGTGTAATAATACAGGGTTTCCACGGTCCTTGAAAATCCTTGAATATCCTTAAATTTAAGAATTAATTTTCAAGGTCTCTAACATCCTTGATTTTCGCAGAAATAGGAAAATTTCAGTTGAGATCCTTAATTTTGTTTCAAATTGGTAATAATAGTAAGTTGATATGAAAATGTTTGGTCGAAAAGGGAAATAACTCTGTTTTAAAAACGGCAGGAGTTTTTTCGGGGTGCCAAAAGTCGATCTGTAATAATAAAAAAAAAACAGTTTATAAATGTCTTCAATTCCTTTTAAATATGAGATTATAACGATAGTTGGTAATGTTTTGGTTATTTTTAAGATGAAAAATTGTAACTTGAGGCTAAAAAATGTCCTTGAAAACCCTTAAATTTGGCATATATTTATTGATGAAGCCGCGGGAACCCTGTAATATCACCTTGTAAGCTTTACTATTTATTGTACAGTTAGGATCCAAGCGGTGGTACATTTAACTTTTTGAAGGAGACAGCCCATTTTCTGATTGAAACTGGTAATTAATCATGTTTCGAAGACTCTTTAGAAACCCGTAACCTTAAGGTTGTCCTGTACAAGCATCCAAATCTCAATGGTATTTTTTTAACAGAAATACAAATATGATTAGTTTCTATGTGACAGTACTTCCAACGGTGTTACTTATTATCCCGTCTTCAAGACTAGCCTGCGACACATACATACATGTACTTCAAATCGAGGGATGTGACACTATCTTGGTGTGGTAAGAAGATCAAGAGTTTATACAGTAATAATTTCTACAGCAAAATACAGCAACAATTAAACACATTTGAAACCCCAAGGTGGCTATTTTGTTCAACCATCTGTCCTGAAAATGTGCCAATCAAATTTATATAACAATTTATATTGATACTTTAATTATAATCATTTAATTCTGAATATTACTGGTACCATATTTGTGTAAGCATTCAATTCGGTTACCCAGTTATGCTCAATGTTATTTAATGGAAAACAAAAACAGAGCTTCTACAAAAAATACTCGCAGACTGAATATTTTACTTATATCCTAGTGAAGATGTCATATATTTCAGTAGGTGTAAGTGTTAATTTTACATGGACATGTACAATGACTCATTTTCAGGCTTTTTAAGCAGTAAGTACTGAGCATTTTCTTTTGTGTCCATATTCATATTTTTAAAAGGGTGAGATAAATTGGGATCTGTAGATTAGATTGTATGATTCATTATTTTATCAACCATTGTATAATTTATTTTTTTATCAACCATTATTTACTTTACATGATGTTCATCCTCAGATCTGTAATTTCTTTTTTTTATCATTTTGAGAAATATAAACATTTATACATCTAAAATCTTATTATTTTTACATTGGAATTCCATTGAAGAGTTCAGGGGAAGAATATTCTAAGTCGCTTTTTACACACCCCAGTTAATGGCGCCATTTGGTAGCAAATTGTATAAGCTTTTTGTGGAACAATCAATTTCAGGTAAAAATGATCTGGGTCACATCGAACTAAGGCCCCACTAAACCTGGACTTTGACTATCGATCGATGCACGAATGGTATAACGGGACGACAGACTAAAGCTCAGCTGGACGCCGCTGGTAGGGTAAACTGGGCAACTAGGATTGTGCTACTATTGAGCTCAATCGGTTTCGCATATGTTTGGTCCATGGACGACGTTGGTGATTATAAGATCTTTCTAGAAATTTTAAAACGAAGATTAATTGATATTAACACACATGAATTGAGAACAGAGAAAGTTGAACCAATCTAAGTCAAGAACCATACTTGACAGTTAATATAAACCAAAACGTAAAAAGAAATATTGCAAAATAACGTCTTTATTTTATCCCGTTAGCCCACATTTGGTTTAGACATAACCAAAAATTCCATCAACTATGTAACGATATAAATACACCCCTTTTGTTATCCTGTTATCTAAATAAAGCTATGCATATTAGACTGGACAATTTCATTGTAAATAGGGGGGTCACGGTGGCTAAGTGGATAAGACACTGGTTCGCTAGCCTGGGGTCGGGTGTTCGATCCCTGCATTGGCCGATTTTCCGGCTTGATTTCCCCTTCTCAGTGATGCATAAGGATGGCCTGACAAGGACAGCTGCCTAGTCGTTCGGATGGGACGAAAAACCGAGGTCCCGTGTACACAATCGAGTGCACGTAAAAGATCCCTTGGCAGTTGGAATCGATATAAGAGTAGGCCATAGCGCCGCTGCCCGGGCAGAATTCCCCTCATTGCACACTGTATGGCGTATGCCCGTCTTCCATTAGTCCAGGTTAGGTGCATAATAGTAGGACGTTAAACCCAATTTCATTCATTTATCCATTGTAAATAGTGATACTTTAGTCTGGTCGATCCGATATCATTATAATAATAAGCAAGGTATTTTGTAAATAGAATAATAATTTATTGTTCATATTATTTGTTTATCCCTAAATCAATTTATTAAAATATTTTTCATATTAAAAACTATCCGTCAATATACATGGATCAAAGCAAATTAGGCTATGTTGACACATAAGTGATTAACTCGTCACACAGTTAAGACATTATTAGAAGGTTTAAAGTCTGTACTCAGTCAATACTCCAGTATCTGGTGTGTCCACCGTGAGTGTCAATGACAGCAGGCAGCGTCTGAACATGGGGTGGACCAGACGATTTATAAACTATGTATATTTGTAAGCCTGTCGGGTTTCTGGTGGTGGGTGTGGTGTTCCACACTCAAAATGCCATGCCCCTAAACTAGTCTAGATTAGCCCAAAAGTGTACCACATGAAATTCGCACAGCAGTGTATTCTGGACACCCAGACAGTATTTAAAGTGATTCTACAATATAACCGACAATAACTTTGGGGTCGTTAGTCGTATAATTTGCCTTCAACCATACAATATATCGCGAAAACCCATCACTGCATCCATTTATAGCTATTCCGTACGGTTTTAACCTGTCATAGGAATCAAAATGCCAGATAAAATTAGGAACGAGAGCAAAAAATCTTTGGCAGATTAGGTCTCCTTCGTCTACGAATATTTACACCCTGTTGACCCGAAATGCTTAATAGTATTCTGATATTCAATCCAGCCAAAATATACATTTAAGATGCATCATCCGATAACCAAATCCGTTACCACAGCCATCCAAATTGCTATTCATAAAGTCAGCGACGTCTGTTGCATCTGAAGGATATTTATTCCTGTACAGATTATTCCGACGTAGTGTGCGTCACAATTATTGTCTGTCAGAAATACTTATATCTGCAACTTATTTGAAAATTAGTAGATTTTCTCACTGTTTAACACAATCCCAAAGCAGATTCGCACTAAAGCGTATATTTTAAGGGAATATGATGTATTTCGAACGCTCGAAGTAATATCTCGAGCGCTCGACTTAATTACCCCAAGCGCCCGACTTAATTATCCCGAGCGCTCAACTTAGTATCTCGAGCACTCGACTTCATTATCTCGAGCGCTCGACTTTTTTCTGCGTGTCATAAATCAGCCACCGTAAAATAGAATTTTTTTTTTTTTTCGAAATTAAAAATAGGAAATAAAATTTAAAAAAATAGTTCGTATTTGAGCTTCCGTAGAAAAAAAGCCTTATAAAACAACGGTTGACAGAGGCAGCATGATTCCCACAAGGTAATCAGTTGTTAAATTTGATGCATGGCATGCTTGTTTGCAGCATAGACATACATAGAGTTATATAAATTACTTACCATTGAAGGGCGTACATCCTTAGCCCAATATTATCCACACTATTCGACAGATGAATTATAATTCAATATCCATAAAATTCAATAATGTCCCAATTAAATCAATGTTGATGCTGTTATCTTTTCGTGAAAATACAATCATTATAATTTGCTCAATAGATTTTTAAAATGGAAATATCCAGAATGGGTCGCGTGCGTAACAATTCCTTGATATTAGGAATTGGAAAAAGAATAGACAAAATTATACTTTCTAGTATTGCTTACATGTTCATTTATTAATGTGATAATCTTTATTTAGTTTGTTTCGTAAAAGTCACTATTATCTTAGGTGCAATACCCTGACGACGTACATTAAACCATGTTTCATTTAATTCCCACAGTAAAACACTGTTTAAACAGACTTTTATGATTTGACATAAGAGGCTAAGAATACCATCTATCATTAAAGAGACTGGCACTTTTGAAAACTGGTACACTGGCGATATTCAAATTAGGTAAGTAGTTGAATGCTCGTCTGTGGCTACTTATATAATAACTTGGTGAAAGTTTGGTCCCTCAGTTTAAGCACATAATTCAAATATCGTCTTTTTTAAAATTTTATGTTCAAATTAAAAAGAATAGTTGATTGCTAAATATAAAAATTTATAATTAATTACTTTAATTAAAATGATGAAAATGGGTCCTCTTTATGCACATAATTCAGTTATCCCTGTTTTATGCAGGATGTAAATTACGGTTGTGAATGGTGTATATTAGGTTAAATTAAGATATTGTTACAGTAGAATTATTGTCTATATATTATAATGAAATGCTTCATGTCCTGTTGTTCTACACAACCCGGATGTCTATATATAAGTAGTTAATAAGAATAGTCGTATATCTTCAGTGTTTAACGATATATACATATCTGAAAAACAAACTGAATACTATATCTCATTAAGAAGTAAGTTTTAGATATGATTATTTATTTTCATGCTTATGTATATTTATTTGTATACTTATACCGTTGAAATAAAAAAAAACCTATTGTTTTTTTTAACCTCATATATTGTATTAAAGTAACAATTATTTGTCATTGGGAGCCCCGATGGCTCAGCGTGTGAGGCGGGTTGAGACAGATTTTTTTTTCGGTATGTACGGCGTTGTTTCCCGTTATCCATGGTGCAGGACTGGGGACCCGACAAGGTCCTGTACACATTGGCGTGCACGTAAATGAAACCCTGACAGCTGAGCTTCGAAATAGGCGTTTCCCGTAGGGCCGCTGTTTGGACAAATTTGTCTCATAGTACACTGTATGGCGTTTTGATTTGCCCGGTCCATGCATAAAAGTAGTACGTCAAACCCCATTTCATTTATATTAGTGTATGTCACTGGCGTGTACATGTATGTTTTAATAAATATGTTGAATTAATACGGGATTCGGTGGTTTTCTAAAAGTCAACCGACCGTTTTAGACTATTACATAGCTACTGAGCTAATATATGTGACAGTTTGATTATGAATAACTATGTATCTAACTATAATCACCATCACAATTTTATTTTACAACAGTGGATTGTTCTCAGCAACATAATTGCCATGACGATGACCAAACAGCGAAGAAAGCCTTATTCATTTTCAACATTGCCATCACCTCAGTTTTAGTGTTCGGATATATTTTCCATGTTTATTTTTTAAGTAAAATAAACGTCAAGAATGTGGAATGGCAGAAGAAGATTTTAGTGTTATGTTTAATTTGTTTTATCGTGTTCGTTTTGGTCGTACTGATTCAAGCCGTGATCACACTGTCAGTGATATTCTACGGTTTCCTAACGGCTTTGACGATGCTTGGATATGTACTGTGGGGAGTATTGCTTTTTCTCGGCCTACAATGTAAGTATGTATATTACTATTTTCTAAAGGAAATATAACTATATCTTGAACCTAAGACAAGACAAATGCGCCAAGATCGTTTTTGTTTAAACAGTATTTATTTCGAGAATATTATACAATACAAACAGCATAAATACTAGGATACAAAAACAAGCCAAGTAGGCTGATATTAATTTGCTTCCTTCTGGTTTGGGTGCATAATATATGTACAATGTCGAATCGTATATGACACAGACAAAAACTAGTTACATTATTTTAGTTATGGTACAAATAAGCAGATAAGTCATTTTTAAAAGAACCCTGAAGAGTAGAGGTACTTGGGTAAAATTCATCTCGAAAGCGATAAATTACTTCTACGAAATTGCCCTCAATAGGTTTCGCTAATCAAAAGTGAGACAAACCGATGCCCTTTAATAATTTTCAATATCTTTTTTTTCTCCAGGGCGACAGATCGAGATTGAAACAAGCCATGATATTTATGAAAAACAGATTCTTGTATAAAGTTAATTTGCTATAGAATAACTTCCATTATTACCAAAATGTAGATTATCTGAAGAGCTTAATAAAATAAGCGAAAGTGCTGGTAATCGACAAATAATGTAGTTATTTTTTAAAAAAAACTTTTATATTTTTGTGTATTTAATACCTAAGAGTAGTTATCTTAAAATTTGTACATATATACATATACATGTATAGATCCAGAATATTGATTGGAAAATGAAATTTAATTTATGCGAGCTCCAGTATTAGTGTTTTCAATGAATTGAACTTCTATTAAAATTAACGGTGAGGGAGATTGTCATTAGATCTACTACTTTTGTATCTTAAAGGCTTCCAAGTATCAGTTTCAAATCGAAGATGGTGTTTTGCTTTCATTTTCACATATTATTATTAGATTTATTTTGTTAGTTCTGAAACCAAACGAATAAAGGTAGCAAACTTTTATTATTCTGTATTAGCATGTAACGGTATAATATCATATTTCTCAAGCAATGGTTACGAGCAATATCAGATAACTGTCTATTGCTACATTTACTATTATGATCACTTCGAATGATCCACACATTTTGAAAAATTGTTGATATCCGTTTAAATGAAGAATATAAGTTTAATAGAAGAACGAAATAATAGGCACCATAGGAATATGGACTAATTTTATTTTTCGTTAACACCAAAGGTATCTGCACGTACCAGGTCTTAGACTCATTAGGGACGACCCTATCGTAACGCATCGTACGACAGTGGGAACCGAGCATAAGGCTAGGTACCCACTATCACGATTCGTGCTACGATTGCAATCGTGGTGTTAATCGTGGTGATTATATCGTGTTGCTAGTTTGATAGTATCGTAAAATACCCGCACGTATCTGCACGAACCAGACGATGGGTTCAATAGGGACAGCCCTATCTTAACGTATCGGACGACGGTGGGAACCTATAACATAAGGGATTAATTTTAACAAATCTCAAATGATAATCAGAGACTTCAATTGCGGTTTCAGGTTTTGTTTTACATGTATAAGAAGTTTTTATACTTATCGCCAAATATGCTATTCTATAATAGTATAAACCCACCCTTCCTGCTTAATACATAAATAGGATGTGACAGTTAGTTTATTTAGAGGATAACTGCTTGTAACCAGTATACAATTGTGAACTAAATTATCATGACATAGGGTGGAGGTCTGAGTCACATTACGATAAACATTTATATAATTGACTAAAATGATGAGTAATAACAGATACACGGCGAAAATTTCTGCTCACTAATAATTCATGCGAGAGGAAATCGGACAATTGAGAACAGAAATTGACTGTCGCTAGAAAAAAAGAAAAAGAAAAAAAAAGAAAAGTCCGTGTATTACCATGTTTTTATTAGGCAGAGAATGAATAAAAACAAATGAATGTACGGACTATGTTCTAGCTAAATATATACGCGTTATTTTTCATTTCGGTTTAATTACAGTAAATAATTGGCTCTAAAGCCCCGCTTATGTCGCCTTTACGACGCGATAAAACTATCGGCGACTGGAAATCGGCAAGTGTTCTACGATCAAGTGGATACAATCAGTCATAACTACTTGGGCGACATAAGCGCTCTTACGACTGGTGTGAGTCGGACGCAAGCCAGTCGTCGCCGAGTTGTCTCCAGTTTCTCCGAGTCGCACATGTTCTACTCCTACGACTGGATACATAAGCGCACTTACGACTGGCGCCAAGCCGACGTAGCCAGCGGGATTCGGTTATTTAGTCACATGGTACCCAGGCGGTGGTAACAACCATGTAATGAGGCCATTTTGGAGGTCATCACGTGTCATGAGGTCAGTTGTGGCTCCAAATCTTCTACTGATGCCGGGCGACATAAGCGCACTTACGACTGCGATCAACTGGTTTCTCGTGGTTACTGCCAGTCGTGGATAAATTCAGTCGTAGCGACATACAGGCGGCTACAGATCGACCTTGCGACGCGACTCAACTTTCGGCGAGTATCGTAGATTGCATTCAGATCGAATTCAGCAATGGTCGCCGACCAGTTGCTTTCGGTCGTACGATTGAACGCGAGCGCGCTCACATCAACACCGATACACCGACTTGTGGCGTCCTCACGAATAGATCATGCGACTCGTTCAAAATGGCGCCACATAAAATATGCCTAATTAACTGGTCGCCGACTGGTTTTCCGGCGACTGCCGCCGATCGTCGCACGATTTCAGTCGCCGATTCTAGTCGATCTGAGTCTAGCTACGACCGTCCTGCGACAGTTTTTCACGATCGGCGACTGAGTCGCAGGAGTTGAACATGTTCTACTTCTACGACGCGACGGAACCAGTCTTGCGTCCGGTTTATCCAGTCTACATAATGCCGTTTGACTTGGTGCAGAGTGTCTAGCTTCGTCCATCGAGTCTCTTTTTACATCTGGGGCTGAAACGCATTTTTTTAATAAGAAATATTATTTTATTCAGATTTGTATCTGAATAGGGATTGGGGAACAGGCATAGCCTGTATTAAACCCCTCTCCCTAACGCATTATGATACACGATTCGTGTACCAATGTTAAAAAAAAAAAATTTATCTTACATATCAGATATCAGAAGCTCATCTTTTCTCGGTAAGTTTACATCATCAAAATGTTGATTTACATTGACCAATAATTCAGCATGGTAAAAGAAGAAAGTTAGTCCCTACACAACCAACCATCCCTGCTTGAACGTACTTGCAAGACGCTGGCCACTGATCCCAAAAACCCTCTTGCTATAGGGTGATCTCAAGCTGAAGTCCATGAATGTGTGGCCTTCTTCCACTAACGTTCCAGCGATAGATGAACTAGATCCATAATTGCAACGTATGTCCTAAAGTCAGATTACAAGACTGGTATTGAATGTTGGTGGTGTCAAGTTTGAACTTACTTGTGGGACGCTGGCCTCGGGTCCGTAAAACCTTCTTGCTAGGATGATCTCGAGGAAAAGTTTATTTAACCATAGAATGTGCAGGCTCGGAAACATTTCAGAGCAATAATAAATTTTCTTCGAAACATAAGGTTCCTACCCAACAACTCTATTTTGTTAGAAGAAATCGTAAATGAATATATTAGTAACTGTGTATATTATTAAGTTTTTCCCGAATAATTATGTGATCTTGAATAATATAAATGCTGTTGTTTGGACCGTCATGTATAACGGTTTATTATTAACGGGTTTCCAGAATAAAACATTTTACAGCGTTGTTTTCAGATGTGTTATTAATTTTAAATGCTGTTATCTCGATTGTCACGTGAATTTTTAACGTTTTACAGAATCGAACGTTTTGCAGCATTTTTCCCGGATGTTATTTTAATGTGGACTGTCAGATAAAAAAAAGTGGTGTACTTACCAGAATTAAACATTATAAAGCGCTGTTACCAGAATGGAACATTATGTAGCGTTGGTTGCAGATGTGATTGTAATTATTATTTGTCAAATATAGAAATGTATTATAAACTTTATCATTAAAGAGTCGTTTCAAGATAAGATTTTTAACGATATTAATAGTGAACAATAACCGGTTTGAAATATAAAAGCTTAATAATAATATTAACAAACTGCAGTTTCCTCCTTGGTCATTATTCACATAGTTCAATAAATAAATAACAAAAAACATTTCAACAAAACAGCGCTATCAAAACATTAGGTGAGAGGATCTTAAGACGAATAGTTGAACATTTCAGATGAATAACAAGGGTTGTCTCCCTTGCATCGATATTATAGAGGCAGACCACTATTAATTTCCACATTGACTTCAATGTTAATTCAAGGATCTTAAAGAAAAAAAAACAGACTATTAAAATCGGCCCAAAACAGAAACGTTTCAACCGAGCAGACGAATAGTTGAACATTTCAGATGAATAACAAGGGTTGTCTCCCTTGCATCGATATTATGGAGGCAGACCACTATTAATTTCCCCATTGACTTCAAGTTAATTCTGGTCTCTTTGTCCACGTCCAACTTTGACCAAAATTTTCGTTGGGCTGAATGTTTTTCACTATAGACAGAGAAACAGTGACCATGTTTTTGCACCAAAATTTGTATGAAGTTGACCACCAAAATTTTGAGATAGCCATTACCGATTTGGTGTATATAAACTTCCCTGTATGAATTATTGCATCTTATGGGTGATGTTGGGGTTTGTGGATCATTTCTTGCTTTCGGTCGGAATGAAAGAGTATTACAGTGGAGGGATAGGGTGTAAAGTGTCTATCTACAGAGCAATAATTGTGTCGGAAGTGAGATTTTCACCCAAGTCAACTCCAAATCCCCGTAGCAAAAAATCTAAATGGTCAACCCCTTACAAAAATACCATGAGCAGATTGCCAAATGTGGTCCCCATTGTGCCTATAAAGATTGGAACCAACGATATGTTGTGCAAAAAGCTACAGCCTTTGATGTTACAGCCATGAATATATTAGTAACTGTGTATATTATTAAGTTTTTCCCGAATAATTATGTGATCTTGAATAATATAAATGCTGTTGTTTGGACCGTCATGTATAACGGTTTATTATTAACGGGTTTCCAGAATAAAACATTTTACAGCGTTGTTTTCAGATGTGTTATTAATTTTAAATGCTGTTATCTCGATTGTCACGTGAATTTTTAACGTTTTACAGAATCGAACGTTTTGCAGCATTTTTCCCGGATGTTATTTTAATGTGGACTGTCAGATAAAAAAAAGTGGTGTACTTACCAGAATTAAACATTATAAAGCGCTGTTACCAGAATGGAACATTATGTAGCGTTGGTTGCAGATGTGATTGTAATTATTATTTGTCAAATATAGAAATGTATTATAAACTTTATCATTAAAGAGTCGTTTCAAGATAAGATTTTTAACGATATTAATAGTGAACAATAACCGGTTTGAAATATAAAAGCTTAATAATAATATTAACAAACTGCAGTTTCCTCCTTGGTCATTATTCACATAGTTCAATAAATAAATAACAAAAAACATTTCAACAAAACAGCGCTATCAAAACATTAGGTGAGAGGATCTTAAGACGAATAGTTGAACATTTCAGATGAATAACAAGGGTTGTCTCCCTTGCATCGATATTATAGAGGCAGACCACTATTAATTTCCACATTGACTTCAATGTTAATTCAAGGATCTTAAAGAAAAAAAAACAGACTATTAAAATCGGCCCAAAACAGAAACGTTTCAACCGAGCAGACGAATAGTTGAACATTTCAGATGAATAACAAGGGTTGTCTCCCTTGCATCGATATTATGGAGGCAGACCACTATTAATTTCCCCATTGACTTCAAGTTAATTCTGGTCTCTTTGTCCACGTCCAACTTTGACCAAAATTTTCGTTGGGCTGAATGTTTTTCACTATAGACAGAGAAACAGTGACCATGTTTTTGCACCAAAATTTGTATGAAGTTGACCACCAAAATTTTGAGATAGCCATTACCGATTTGGTGTATATAAACTTCCCTGTATGAATTATTGCATCTTATGGGTGATGTTGGGGTTTGTGGATCATTTCTTGCTTTCGGTCGGAATGAAAGAGTATTACAGTGGAGGGATAGGGTGTAAAGTGTCTATCTACAGAGCAATAATTGTGTCGGAAGTGAGATTTTCACCCAAGTCAACTCCAAATCCCCGTAGCAAAAAATCTAAATGGTCAACCCCTTACAAAAATACCATGAGCAGATTGCCAAATGTGGTCCCCATTGTGCCTATAAAGATTGGAACCAACGATATGTTGAGCAAAAAGCTACAGCCTTTGATGTTACAGCCATTTAACATTTAAGTCAATGGGCAAATAATTACTAGTCTGAGACCATGTAGTTGTGTCACTATATCTTTTTTGCCTTTCGTTAGAATGTTCAAACTTGGTGTAGTGGTTTGATGGACAACACTTTTGTCATTTGTAATATGCAAATCAATTAGAACATATTTCTCTTTTTAAATTCTAAAGAAGCCAGCAATTAAATTATACAATGTTGACACTTGGGGAATAACCTGGATTTTCAAGTTTGTCAAGATTGTACTCAAAAACTTTTGCTAAGGATGTCGTCTCCTCTGGATACCAGATGAAGATTGGAAGAGGGGGGATCTGTGTATAAAATTTAAGTGACACCTCCGTCAGAATTTAGCCCACTAATTAAAATTTTTGGGCCATTAAAAAATAACAACAATGAAAACATACATATAATTTGAATCAAATAATTCTTATATACACAGTATACACAATTATAATATTCAATCAAATGTAATAAAATAGAAAAATAAAATAAATATACAATTGTAGAATATATAATTCAATATTGTATGTTACACACATATATATGTAGGCAGCATAGAATAGAAGTGGGAAGATATGTGTAAAAATGTTGATAATATGCTACATTCTGATTCTATCTCAGTTTAGAATAGATTACCAAATACATTCGGTAAGACAAAATAGAATAAATTGTTGGTTGTTCATGTATACCGTTCACGCAATGACTGCGGGGCTATTAAAATATGACCCAAATTTTGTCAAGATCAGTGTTGGTCTAGCGAATTTTTGCTAAGCGGGTCCATTTTAAGCTGGTCTACCACGACTAGCTGCAACGCCGCTATAAATGGTGCGTTCGTTTAACGAAGATAAAGCGGTTGTTGACAGGTGAAGCTCTTACACAATGCATCTTCATCTTCAACAAATCGACATTAAAAACACCTGTCAAATCATTGCTCTTAATATAAATGTAAGATATAAGCATTATAACGAACATGTTTATATATAAAACAAATATGTATGATACAAAATTGTGAACTCTCACATAATTTATAAAATGATATTAGGTGTTATAGAAAAAGAAAGCATTGTAATAAAAACAAATTGGTGCCATTAAAATTGTATTTGTTAAACAATAAGTGCCCCTCGGAAAGGTCCAGTTCTTTGAAATAGTAAAGGACAACTTCCATATGTGGTAGTCGTGCCTCATGCTATTAAAAAATTAAATGATAAAATTGTTTTGGATCACGAAATTATAGGTGGAAATACATTATTATAGTGAAGTTTAATTTTGTAATTATGTTAGAAAAATAGTAATAGGGAAGCATGATAAGCTTAAACGGTGGAGTGGTACTGAAGAGTTATGTCCCTTTCGGAAACTTCGAAAAAGTTTTTATCTGCACTGGAGAGTCACATGTGGTGGCATTGGTCGAGGTTCAAAAATTGAAGCAATAAGTAAAGCACGACGTTTCATGTGGCAAAGTAATCTGGTTTCCTTTTGCATTTCACGATTTTGTTGTCAAAGGCGTTTACAGAGGACCGGTTGGGACCTAGGAACCTGTAAAAGTAACAATTTTTGGGGTCACAATGGTTTCATGTGCATTTAATTTACTATTCAGTGGAGGAGTAGATGTCGACGTCACTCCCCTCCGTTTAGAGACTCTAGTAGGTTATATAATATACACACCATACGTTACTATACTAATGTTATTTTATGAACGAATAAACATGTAAATTACATGGCCATGTTCCTCAAAAAACTACTACTAAACACATCCACGTTCACATAAAATAGAGCAGATCACCATGAGGTGTTTTTCTCTCATCACAATGGCACCAAGGCAGGGGTCATTTTTACTTCATTAGTGCTTTATACTATTTTCGTCACTGAAGCCGTTTGAACAAAACAAAAGTGATGGCCAGTTCGCGAGACTCTTTGGTAAACTCCAATTAATTGGTTGCAATATTGATAACGAGAAATAGTCGTATATATACATTAAGCTACCATCTACCTATGATTCTTAACTTACAAAGGCACTCAAATAGAATTTGCATTTGAATAGAAAAATATGTTGATATGATTTTAAACCCAACTAAAGCGATGAAAAAGCATAATTGAACTGGATTAGTACATGTTTTTCATACTTATTCTATTATTACAGCGGTGTATAAATCTTCTCATAATCCGAGAAAGTCGGCAGCAAAGAAAACATATATAATTAATAATAATAATACCTAAATGTGTTCGTTTTTTTTAAATCCCCCCTCCCAAAAAAAACCCCAAAACAAAACAGGTTACTTGTCGATGACATCCATAAAGTCTATCACGATTTTATTTAGAATAGGAATGTGAAATATCTGAAAGTTTGACCCGAAAAGCGATTAGTGGGTTGGTGGGTTGTGATAGCGAGGGAATTAACATGACAAAGTACGACTGGGAATTTCGACAATAATTTGCCAATATCACCCGATTAAAAATAAATCAATGGTAGAGCCAGTGTTTCCAATTCTTCTTTTACTAGAACAATAATTCCAGCAAGTTTTGAAAACCCACAGCAAAGAATGTAAACAACACAGCGGTGGGTGGTTGATGCAAAGGTAATGGCAACATAATAAAATGCGTTAGCATAAAATGTAAACAATGGACACATATTATCAAAATACAACATTGAAGATGAAAAACTAAAATGAATTAGGTTACTGGATGAACAAGGCTAGCGAGATTTGAGCAATATAACCAATCAGCAGCACCAATATAAGATGACGTAGACAATATACTGTCACTCTTTCTCATTGGGTTTCCTTTGTAACCATACCTTGATAAATTCTGAAACATATTATGAATATTTATAAAGACACGTGTCAGACTACACTAGGCAAACCTTCAAACGTATTAACCAGTGGAAAACAGGACCCTGTTTTTCGAAATCTTAACAAATGATAAAAATCAAAATTTTAGTAGATACTTCAATTTTGATTGGCTAAGCAGTAAAATCAATCTAATTTTATTCAATCAAATTACTAACATTTGGATTTTATATTTGTGAAACAAGCCCAAGGAGTGTGTCCAGAGGAGGGAAGGGGGGGGGGGTAATTGGGTATGAATATTGAACAGAGCTTCTGAATTTACAACATTCTCTGGTAATCCCCTAGAACTGACGTCAAACTTGACTTTGTCTCCATCCCGAAAATCCCCTGCTCAAATTCCTGAACACGCCACTAGAAAATAGTATGGCTACACAAATTAGGGGGATTGGATGGTCCAATGGTTAGCAAGTGCGAGAAAGAGAGAGAAATGGAGTTTAACGTCTACTCAATACAACTAGGTAATTTCGCGACTAACACATGGTTTAATTTTATTTCAATAATTTGCTTTCGCGTAGGGGACTTTAGCAGTGGGAGGAAACCGGAGTGCCCGGAGGAAACCCACGAGGTTGAGAAGGCGCCCCTATCTCCATGCCACATACGCTCCCACCAGGGCTCGAAACCACAGCCGCAAGCCAAGGCTAGGCCGGCCAGCTAGAGTTCGAACCGCGGCACTCTAGACCACTAGGCCATCCCGACCCCCGTTAGCAAGTGCGTGTTGTATCATAAAGTCTGTCATTGTGTCAAGAGGCGTGGTTTCGAATTCTCGGCTGTACGTGACAAGTGGTAGGATCGGCTGTACGTGACAAGTGGTAGGATCGCCTGTCCTATCTTGTGGGTTTTCTCCGGGTCCTCCGGCTTCTTCTCACTGCTAAAATTAAACTATATTTTAGTCCCGAAATGACCTTGTTTGTGTCAATGGACGTTAAACCCCATTTCTCTCTCGCTACACAAATTATGATCAAATACATGTTATCCTTAACGTAATTTATGAGTGTAACCATCTAATGTTTCCATTGCTTTCTACTGATTTTATGACGTTTTTCACCTAGAAGAATGTCTCCCTTCTGTCCATAAAAACATCGAGGGTTTGGTTTTAGTTAATGGGCCAGATTATTACTCAAATAAAACTTTTCCCCTTGAAACAAACTCCTGGAAAGTCTACGAGGGAAACACGAGAACATTTACGGAAAATATCAAATTTAATTTATGGGTGGAGAATATGCCTACAAGCAAAACGGAGAGTATAATAATTTATTCACCATTTTTTTAAATGTAAACTGGGGTGAGTGTGATGTGACGACGTGACGTTGCCAAACATTCATAGCGTACCACATGTTAAATGTGAATAATATAGGTAGTTTGGGAATATTCCACATTACTTAGTATAATCCTTTTTGTCGGCCACCCGTTATAGCCCTAATAATAATATCTTAGAGAAAAGTCAACAATGGGGTTGATGTCCCCTGTCTTAATCCAACAATACGGATGATAATACTTTCAAAATATACCCATTATCAACGTTATCAAGGCAGGGGGGGGGGGGGGAACGTCCACTCGACACAAACTAGGTCATTTTGGGACTAACGTATGGATATATTGGGCCGGGGTCATTCCATGCCATTCCACTCTATTTTTCGCCGACCCTTCTCTGATTTTGGTTTAATTTTGCACACTTGTGGGCACCCCTAAGAAATGGCCACATGCCAAATTATAGCTTCATCCGTCTTTTTTTCACGGCTCTAGAGCATTTTGAAAATCTGACTGTTTTGGCCTAATTTTGCAACCCCGCATTGGAAATCGGACCATACTCCCTACACCTGGACCCGAGAAGCATAAATTTGGTATCATTGGAAAGTGTAGGCAATACCCATTTGAATAGCGTTTCACGGAAAGTTTGCAAAATTGTACAAGAATAGAAAGAACTTTGTACAAGAATAGAAAGAATTTTGTCAATCTATACTTTCATGAGGAGGACTTCGGTATGCCAGCAGAATGGCATTTTTTCGCAACTGCACATGGGAAAGGCCCATGCGATGGAGTAGGTGGTACTATAAAGAGACATGCATCTAGGGCAAGTCTTCAAAGACCTATTGACTGCCAGATTAAGACACCACAACATCTCTTTGAATGGGCTAATGACAGCCTTCCAGGTATCATTATCATATGGTGTCCAAAGGATGACATTTCCGAGCATGAGGTTTGGTTAAAGACAAGACTTGGGGATGCGATCACAATAACAGGAACGCAGAAATTTCATTCTTTCTATCCAGCAGATGAACCAAACAAACTTTCCGTGAAACGCTATTCAAATGCATCTGAAACTAGTAAAGTGAAAGTTCTAAAGGTCAACAAATAGTTTGTTAGCATACTTGTGATATTGCTTTTTTCCTTTGGACAACAGCAATGCTAGATCGATGTGAAATGCTGTCAAAATGCGTTCTTTCCACTAGGACAAAAGTAAAGGAAGGCTCTCAGTGGCCATACCAAGTGCACTGAGCCTGCTCGGTCCTTGTCTAGTATTTCAATGGTGCAGGTTACTGAGACACTGTTTATAGCAAGATATTTGCACAAATAGTGTATAGTGTAATAAATTTTGTTGGTGAATTATGTATGTGCAAGGTGTTTTTTTTCCTTTGAAGGCCACTCATTCATGCAGTTTTCCTTGAATATCTCCAAAACTACTGAATTCCCCATTATGAAACTTTGTGGCCACATTGACCACATCATTGGCTAAAACTTCCTAAAGTTTGAAAAAAATCGATCGATACTCATACCCTAAAAAGGTACGTCAAATGTCAAGGTCACATCAAATGACCTTGAAAATTGGATGACCTTGGAAGGTCATCGTGTCACATATCAGTGGAAAGGGTATTGCCTACACTTTCCAATAATACCAAATTTATGCTTCTCGGGTCCAGAAGTAGGGAGTATGGTCCGATTTCCAATGCGGGGTTGCAAAATTAGGCCAAAACAGTCAGATTTTAAAAATGCTCTAGAGTCGTGAAAAAAGACGGATGAAGCTATAATTTGGCATGTGGCCATTTCTTAGGGGTGCCCACAAGTGTGCAAAATTAAACCAAAATCAGAGGGGGGTCGGCGAAAAATTGAGTGGAATGGCTTGTCTACAGGTATTATAACAGAGTATTGTATATTTTACAAGGTAAAAAGAGAGACAAAGAAATGGACGCAGATAAGCATTTATGTACGCCCGGTCGGTTCCGTGAGAGAGGGAAGTGGGGCTTAACGTCCACTCGACACAGACTAGGTTATTTCGGGACTAACATATGGTTTAATTTTATTTCAATAATTCGCTTGTGCGTAGGGGTCTTTAGCAGTGGGCGGAAACCGGAATGTCCAGCGGAAACCCACGAGGTTTGAAAAGGTGCCCCTATCTCCATGTCATATACGCTCACACTAGAGTTAGAAACCACAGCGGCAAGCCAGAGGTGATCGGCCAGCTAGAGGTCGAAGCGCGGCACTCTAGACTACTAGGCCAACCCGACCCCCCTCAAGGCATAGGTGTTCCAAGCTTACCTACGCAGAAATTCTAACCATCGACATAATTAGTAAGTGGTGACTGCACCTCAAACAATTTACACAAAAACAAATCTACGGACAAGACAATATGCATAAATCAAATAAAGTGAATGGATCCGGGGCCTAATCGTAAGCGTCCACTGCGCTGTACAGTCCCGGGCCTGTACATTTTTCAGAAGCAGCGGCCGCGTGTTTAACAACATCCAACCCTTGCTCCAACACTGGGCAATTCTTGAACTTTTACGCTTGCTGTATTAACAAGTGACTAATTAGCATTGTCCAATCAGAGGTCGTGACACATAAAACAACCTGTCGCCGAGATCAAACTGGCACGCAATTAGACCACTCGCCACACAATAAAGGAAAACAATTCAGCATGCAATAAGGAATCGCTGATCACGTGCTCTGTACAAGCTAATCCCAGCCTTCAATAAATAAAATGAATTGAAAGTAGTCTATTTTTAGTAACCCATTTAACGAAGGAATCTGATTGGATCACGGTTGGGGCCTATAAAATGCAGAGTGTTGAGTGAAGGGCTTGATAAGCAGCATGTAGTTAAGGCGAAATCAAGCCTTCTATTGAAGATGGGGGCTGTAGTGATACAGACTTCACTAGTCAAATTTGAAAACGAACATCAAATTAAGTGAATGGATTCAGGGGCTATCCGAAGGCGTCCATTGCGCTGTAACACAGAAAAAAACCCATCCTGCTATGAATGTAAGCATATTGTAGTAAAAATTACCTATACAAGTAACCTTATCGGTGGAATGTATGTATTTATAAAAACACAGGTATTCTGAAACTAAATGTTCTAGGTTGAGTGAGTAGCATTATTAGTATTCCATAGAATAGAGGTATAATGAAAATACTGTTATAAGGGCATATGTTCCATTTACAACAAAAACAGTAAAAAAAACAACCCAAACAAACAACACTGAATACAATGAAGAAAATGTAAACCGTCTCGAAAGACAGTCGTCTGCTGGCTTAATGACGTCATGCAAGGTTTGCAATGTAATACAAAATGTCGATAATCCAGATAAGATAACGCCAAAAGGTTAATAAACTATCGATTAAGGAACTAATCGGAATTATTCAACTACGTTTATAGCACAAAAAACGCGTAATATTTCTACAAGAAATGCAAAACAGGTTTGCTGAAGAAATCGCATTATGCAAGTGTATTAATAGAAAGGCATAACACAAGGGGGATAATCCATGTATATTGGAAAACTACAGAAAATGTAAAATGTAAATTAAATTAGATCATTTTTCAATATGTAGTCAGTTATACTAATAAGAAATTTCAAACTTGGTATGTTGTAGAAATGAAAGTTTCGAAATTTCTTTTAAAATGCGTAGTTTTTGGTATAGGCCTACCGCTTTTGACAGTGCACTTAAAATGATTAGTTAAGGCGAAATCAAGCCTTCTATTGAAGATGGGGGCTGTAGTGATACAGACTTCACTAGTCAAATTTGAAAACGAACATCAAATTAAGTGAATGGATTCAGGGGCTATCCGAAGGCGTCCATTGCGCTGTAACACAGAAAAAAACCCATCCTGCTATGAATGTAAGCATATTGTAGTAAAAATTACCTATACAAGTAACCTTATCGGTGGAATGTATGTATTTATAAAAACACAGGTATTCTGAAACTAAATGTTCTAGGTTGAGTGAGTAGCATTATTAGTATTCCATAGAATAGAGGTATAATGAAAATACTGTTATAAGGGCATATGTTCCATTTACAACAAAAACAGTAAAAAAAACAACCCAAACAAACAACACTGAATACAATGAAGAAAATGTAAACCGTCTCGAAAGACAGTCGTCTGCTGGCTTAATGACGTCATGCAAGGTTTGCAATGTAATACAAAATGTCGATAATCCAGATAAGATAACGCCAAAAGGTTAATAAACTATCGATTAAGGAACTAATCGGAATTATTCAACTACGTTTATAGCACAAAAAACGCGTAATATTTCTACAAGAAATGCAAAACAGGTTTGCTGAAGAAATCGCATTATGCAAGTGTATTTATATAAAGGCATAACACAAGGGCGATAATCCATGTATATTGGAAAACTACAGAAAATGTAAAATGTAAATTAAATTAGATCATTTTTCAATATGTAGTCAGTTATACTAATAAGAAATTTCAAACTTGGTATGTTGTAGAAATGAAAGTTTCGAAATTTCTTTTAAAATGCGTAGTTTTTGGTATAGGCCTACCGCCTTTGACAGTGCACTTAAAATGATTAGTTTTGGCAGACTATCGCCATTGAAGAGACGACCACTGTCAAGATTATTCGCATTATTTTTGTTACGTCTTTTTTGTAAATCATTTTACAGTAACCACGTAACTTTGAACAAAATGTATATATCTGTATGACTTTGCTTATGACCAATACAACTCTTGTTGTAACTGAATAATATGTTCCAATCTTTAATCTGATCAACAAAATGTACTATTTTACAATATTTCAATTAAATGATAATACAAAATTCATCTTAACACACCTAATTTAAAAAAAAATATTTGGAAAAATTCAACTTCATGGTTTGAAACGTCTAACGTAAACCTTTCCGTGTGAAACTTCGATTTTAAATTATTTTCGAACCCTCTGGACAAGTAAAATAGGCTGTAATGGATAATTTACACAACATGTAGGACACTTAAACATCTAGTACTTAGATAAGGATAGTATTTATTTTTTTCTGGAGCATTCAAGCCAGCAAGAGTGTATTGTCCTTTTAAGGTAAAGTTGATGACTACAGTACAAACATTTTCATCTTAATTTTGCTGGCCCTTAGCCATTTATCATTTAAGAACTTTATAAATTTCTCTTCAAAGACGAAGAATATTTGAAACAGAAATTGAAGGTTAAAATAAAATTGTAAAATGACCTAAGGTCCCTACCCTCATAATCTATTTTGCCCTCTTCATTAACTTTTGCCATATTAATGATGTCATCTAGTTCTTCATCAGTGAGAGGCTCTCCAAGGTTTTTCATGGCTGATTTAAACTCCGTCAGTCCAATTAAACCTTCTGTTTGTTTGTCAAAAACCCTAAAGGCGCTCCTCACTGTCTGTTCTTGATGTTCAGGATCCTCAACTTTCTTTAATTCTTCTTGCATAAAAGTATGAAACTCTCGATATTCAATTCTACCAGTCCCTAAATAAATACAAAGAGATTAACCTATCTCATGATTAAGATGAAAGAGAGAGATAAACGGGGTTTAACGTCCACTCGACACAAGTTAGATCATTTTGGTTCACATATTTCAGTTTAACTTGAAAATGTAACTCAAAATCGGTTTTATTTCAATAACTAACTTTACACGTTTCTAGAAAGACAGGTTGCCATTGCTAAAAACAAATCAATATGTAAAATCCAAAGAAATCGACAATCTTGTTTTGGGAGCTATTTTAAAAATGGTAGTTTATTGACTATAGTCATTATAGTACGAAAGCAATCTCCAATCCATATTGTGAAGAAACATGTCGACTCTTGATTTGTACAGAAATGGAAAGTGATCCCGTTTGTGTTGACATTTATACAGAAAAGTGAAGTGACCAACTTTGTGTTGAGCCAACCCCCTCTCTCTCTACATATCATAAGGAGGTGCCCCGGGAGCGTATCATTGTGTCGCCGGGCCGCTATGCCGACGTCCCTTATTGTAGGTACCCTTACCCTAACCCAACCCTAACGGTGGCATAACGGGTAGGCGGCATAACGGGTACCTCCCGATGCCCCCTACCCCCTCTCTCTTGTTACATATCCTGTGGTGATATGTTATGTGTCTCTAAGCGACATGGCATAATAATAAGTGTTGAATTTTAACGTTGGGTATCTTCGTTAATCTCCGCTACCTTCATTATGTCACTAGAATTACACATAAAATGCTACTTTTACTGAGCGAAACAGTATCACAAGGCTATGAGACACCGTTGTTTAGGACCATTACACTCCATAGCGATATGTGACAAAGTCCATAATATGGTGGTCATATATTTTATATTCCAAATATGATCTGGGATGTAAAGCGCCGTCATAACGTGTAACGTAAGCGCATCAGCTTGGTCGTAATCGTCGACCAGGTGAGATTGGGTGAATGTTTGGCACGCTGTATCGAGTAAACGTGCGTGGTTTCGAGACAAAGAGTAGGATCGCCTGTCCAACCTCGTTGGTTTTCTCCGGGGACCCCTGACTTCCTCCCACTGGTAAAAGCCCCTACGAGCAAGCGAATTATTTAAATTCAATTGAACAATGTTAGTCTTGAAATGACCATGTCGTATCGAGTGGACGCCAAACCTCATTCCTCTCTCCGCCATGTACCAGGGGGTGCACATCGGGAGATTTTGGGGAGAATTACCCTTCCCCCTGACCTTTTTTCGGGGCCTTCAAATCAATATTCAACTGAGACATTTAAAAATTCCATGAGGCTTTATACTAACTACATTTCGATCTGTGGGTAATAATTGATTTTCTAATGGTAAGTGGGCTGCAGTGCTTTATTTTATGGTGCCCCAACCCCCCGCAAAATATGTTTGTGCGGGCATAATGAGTGCATGCTGGAAGAAAACGACTCTGGATTCAGATAGTAAGCAGTCTGCCATCTTAAAACAATAAAAGATTGAAGATTGGTATTAGATTCCGGCCTACCTTCTTTATCCAACTCCTCCATATACATATGTATATCTTGGTCTGGCATCTCTATACCCATACATTTTAAAACTTTGCCTAATTCATTAGACGATATTGTATTATCATGGTTTTTGTCGAATATCCGAAACAGCTCTCGAATTTCTGAAATAGACAACCACAAAAATACCTAACACCTTTCACATTTCTGAAACCGACAACCTAAACAACACCAAACAGTTGACTAAACAAACCATTAAAATATTTAACAAATCTGAACTAAACAATTACAAATAATCTGAAATAGACAAAACATAAAAATACGAAATATTTCTTGAATTTATGAAATACCCAAGAACTAATATTTAGGACTCGAAAACTAGTAAACACATTTTCCGTGGTCCGTTCCAGTCCCATATGAGCTCTCGCGTGCACAGTACTGTGTTTATAATTTATCTGTGACAAGGGTGATAACGAGGAAATGTAAGGGGTCTTTAAGTATCAAATTCAAACACTGATTTGTCAAATTTTGCCCGGGCAGCAACTGAATTCCAACTGCCAAGGGATATTTTACGTGCACGTCAACATGTACACGGGACCTCGCTTTTTCGTCCAACCCGAAGGACAAGGCAGCTGTCCTTGTCAGGCCCTCCGTCTGCATCACTGACAAGTTGAAACCACGCCGGAAAATCGAGATATTACAAAACTAGACCGTTGGGGGGGGGGGGGGGTCAAATGGCTAGCACTCACACGCTTTGTCATAAAGTCTGTCAGTGAGTCAACTGGCTTGCATGGTTTCAAATCCCCGGTTGTAGTTGTACGTGACAAGAAGTACCGTCGTCTGTCCAACCTCGTGGGTTTTCTCCGGGTCCTCCTGTTTCCTCTCACTGCTAAATCATACCATCTGTTAGTCCCGAAATGACCTAGTTTGTGTCAGGTGGACGTTAAGCCCCATTTATCTCTCACAAAACCATAAGGGGCGTACATAAATGCTTACCTGCATCCATTTCTTTGTCTCTCTTTTTACCCTGTAAAATATACAATACTCTGTTATAATATATCAAAGGGCGTGGATTTGTCATAACTTTTATCAGACAAAGAACACACCATTTTATCTGTGATAATGAAGTCTAATCTTGATAACCAAGACTATCATGTACCCGCAGACAGCCTACGTCATATTTACTGTTTTAAAGCGATCACGATCTGTAGTCAATTATTGATGACGTATACGATTTATAATAATTCTTAAGTAGTTTTATAGGTTACAAAAAAGAAAAATCTATTTTTAGCATTGTGTACGGTTCGGTCGAAAATATTGAACTTTGTGCATGAAACAATCTGATTATAATCCGATTAAGATATATATCTCGTTACGAACTTGGAGAAGAGCATTAGGACGTAAAACCCCGTTTCAATTCATGTTTGTGTGTTAAAGAATGTAAAACGGGTTAGAATATCATTTCAAACTAGCATTTGTGGAAGAGGTCTAGTGGCTTGACGCGTGTGTGTGAAATCGTAAGGTCTGTCATTAGTTCAAATGGCGAGGTTTGGATTCCACTCTTGTATGTGACAAGTAATAGCATCGCCTGCCCGACTTCCGGATGCCCCTGGTTTCCTACCACTGCTTAAATCCCTAGGCGCAAGCGAATTTTTTAAACAGAATTTAACTACCTGTTAGTCCTGAAATGACCTAGTTTGTCTTGCGTGGACTTTAAATCCCATCTGGGGTTTTACGTCTTGCGTTGCCCTTGGCAGAAGATCGGGCCTGACAATCAACTTGCATAAATAACGTGTAGTCGAAGAAATAATGTCTAGTCGATTGCATGTCAATAGAGGAGCGTAATGCAAGCTAGGTAACCGCGTCATGGACTTATAAGTGGAAACCGCATAAAATCACCATAGACCCACTGGGAGCCCCATAAGGACATGGTGCAATCCCGTAACAGGGGTGAAATGATCGTAACAGCGCCATGAGGACCCCGAACGCTTGATGGGATTGTGGCAGATACGCAAGAGACGTGAAGTCGCAGTTGCAAATGTTACAATTTTCACAGAGTCTTTGTATACTGCGTATGTACTACGTTCATGGAGATGTTCCGCGACCCACCACGTTCTCACAATATCTGGCGTTTCCACCACGCTTTTTGCGATCTTGACGAACTCCGAGACCATTTTCCATCGCTTAGCAGCGCACTAAGGACGCCAGTCCAGTCTGACGCTAGTGTAGCAGGCATACTCTGTGTGTTCTATAACGTATTAAATGCAGTGGCATCTGTTCCGTGGAAATCCTAAAAAAAATATATTTCTGATTCTTTGCTCAAATCTCCTTTGATTTGTTTTGTAAAAGTCCCAACAGCTTTTTGTTTTGTAAAAGTCCTAACAGCTTTTTGTCTTCTGGTAGCCCCTCTTATCAGTAACGAAGTGTGTTTGATCAGCATTATACTATTTTTAACCTCTATATACGAATGCGAATTAAAATACTCCACTGCCATGCCGAACAATGGATGTGTCTTGTCTATAGTATGTTTGAACACGGGTGTTTTCTGATGAAAGTCGGTTGATTGATTGTACTGACTCGTGTGTACTAAGAGGCTAAGTGTTTTTGTTCTAACAATGGGTGAAAGATGTGGGATTGGTTAAACGCTGTAGTGGAGCGTTTCGTTGCCAGTCAGATATACAGCACAGCTTGTGCTGCTTCGAGGCTTGTGAGGATGTATGGCCGTACACGATATCGAACATGCGAAGTCCATTTTTGATCGTATGTGCCCTGAGCATGGGTGTAGACTGACTTGGTTGCAGCCAGGAGCCCGAATATTAAAAAGGTATCCAAATTAGTTCTTAACGAATTTGTAGCAAAGTGACATTAGATATATATCTATGTGTAATAAATCCATCTACCATACTGACATACAAATTGCATTTGTGTGATTGTGGCTGATAGTGACGAAAATAGGGTTCATTTACACTGTTGATGTAATAACCCCAGTGACATTTTCCGTCAGGGGCTCTATACAAGCTTAACCCGGCCATCGTTTGTCATTTCCCGCACTTTGTATACTGTTTCAAGACCTTTCGATTACCTCTTCGGGTACGGGAATTGAATCAAGACTATACCTAAGCACTCGATTAAACCAGTTACCAAGACCAAGACGTTATGTACGAGACAAACAAAAGAATTACACGCGTACGACTTTAAACAATTAACATTTGAATACTTAAATTATAAAAGACAATTACAAAAAAGTTTGCTATAATAACATTATAAAAGAAATAAAGAAACCAATAAAATTTACCATCCCTTGTAAAGGTTATCTCGGTATGTTTATAGATTGTTCAATAGTTTATCATAGGTGCATCTGTTTTGCGCTGGTGTACATCGTCTATATTTACAAAGCTTTTATCGGCAAATATACTCAATTTTTAAAGGTTTGGATTGTAATCTAATAGCTGTGGTTGGTTTTAAAGGAGATGATCCACCTTTTTATGTGTCCTAGGTGAGCTACGGTGATCTAGTGAGTCAAGCACTGGGTCACTGGCTAGGAGGTCCTGTTAGCCGTGCAAGTTCCTCGGGATTTTCCAGCATGAGTCTCTCTTGTCAATGGAGTATGACGAGGGGCCATAGCAAACAACACTGGCTTGTCGTTCAGATGGGGCGAAACCCCGACGTTCTGCGTCCACGTTGGCGTCCACATAAAAGAACCCTTGACGGTTGAAATTCAATTGCGGTCCGCGCAAAATTTCAAATGTGGCGTTTGTCTGTCTTGATTAACTTAAGGTGGGTTTACACTATAGATTTTTTAAAGTAAAATCGCAGCAGACATTGAAGCCATCGACTTTACTTCAAAAAATCTATAGTCTGAACGAAATAGTCGTTCATAGATATGTCGTTCGCAGACTTGTCGATCGAATAGAACCGGTTCTATTCTGTGCGATTTTTTCAAGTAAAATCGATGAAAAAAATTACCGCTAGCCAATCAGAGACCATCTAGCGGGATTTGATCACATGATCATCAAAATGGCGAATGTTACAACATTTTTGTTTCTTTTTCTTTTTTAACAAACAGGCAATTATTAGCCAGCAGACTGCTTCTTCCATGCTTGCTGGTGATAATATGAACAGTACTACATGTATAACTATGCAACATGACTGCACTCGGTGACCTCATTCTGTCAGACAAAATTGTTTTCTGTGAATGTCTGCAAGTGTGAACGTACTGACTTCATAGATTTTTTGAAGTCAAAGTTTCTAAAGACATTTTAAAGTTAGATTTTACTTTAAAAAATCTATAGTGTAAACCCACCTTTAGGTAGGTACGGAATAGTAGTACGTTAAAGCATGTTACATACATTCAATCTCTATCCTATGATTTGAAGGAGGGAATTCGTGACGAGAGAGCTGCGTTTCCGGCAACTCTTCGCCATAATCCGATGGTCAAGGGTGCAAATTGGCAGCTAGAATTTGTCTAAAAGTCCCATCTACGCTATATTAATATTTGTGACTTTGGTTTGTTGGTTTGGCTGTCTTTTTGGGGTTGACGGCGACACTAAGGCTGTCCAGAGGCTAAAAGTTGGTGTATAGGGACCGAGGAGTAAGGGACTACCACGTCCGCGTTTAGAGTTACGCTACTTCCAGTTCATGGCTATACCCTTGTCATGCCTGGTCAACTGCTAGTCGTTTATAAGAATGTAGACACAGATAAACGACACCCTTTAAACGAGATCCTAATATTCCTTGTGTGGTTTACGGACGGTCCTTGGGTATATCGTGTAGACGTGTATATGAGAACACGAGGAAGGCCGCGCGTCGCTAGACAACGAGGGGACAACAGAAGCGCCGAAATCATTCTTTCAGATACAAACACAGTCTGTGGGCCGAATAGTTGAACTAATTATGCCCGGGGGAGCATATCTTTAGCTTAATAGATTGTTATTAATTTCCATTTCCTTTTATTGTTTGATATATTGAGTATAAATCATTAGGATTTATTAAGACAAAGTTATGCTACAAATCTTTGATTTACTTTGTAATAGAAAATGCTATGGGCAAGGCCTTTGTTATAAAAATGAAATGAAATGGGGTTTAATGTCTTACTTTTCTCTGGGTTGGATTTTGGTTTAGATGGATTATATGTTGACTGCCCATCACGTTATTTTAAAGGAGGATATTTAATATTTAATTGGCACATGAATCGCGTGCCAGAATGATTTTAAGCGTCAATTGTAATGAAGCGACTCGATGAACAAGGCTAAACACATCCCACAGGAAAATAATACCGGTATAGACTAGAATAACAACACGCTACAGACTGCCATTGACACTAGACTATAAGTTACCGTAAAACAGCTTATAGACATCCATAATTCTAGGTGCCAACCATGCATGACATAAATTTAAAGAACCGGTGAGAAGGTGATATCTCCGCGGACGTGAAAAAAAATCCAGCGTATCTTAGAGGAGTTTACGTATGTGAACTTTATGTGCGCTGTGTTGCAAGTGTGATGTTTACCTAAAAATTATTTTTCCCATGCGTCAAATTTTACCAAAAGCTCATGATTTGCACTTGACATCACCGTATTGCCCCGACTGCTTCTAGTAGATAGAGATAAAACATAAGATGGCCTAATTTCAAAAATTGACCCGTTAGAACTCGGAAAAGACCAAAGGTTTGTGATTTCCACAGTATTTTCTTTTCATTTTCATTGCCCAACAACTTACTATACAATAAGTTGCCAACTTTACTTGGAAGGGTGGTGATGGAAATCGAACCAACCCTTTACGGTGTTCTTCGGCCTTATTTTGATTTTTAACTCTCATGGGATCCGTAACGTGTTGTCAATAGCATATAAAGTACCGAGGTATTTTTTGACCCAAGGGCCATTCTCCCTAAGCTGGATAATTCCGTGGACCTTTCTGGGCGAACTCCGAAATCAAGTATCGCCATACCCACCCATTACTACAATCGATTGTTTACTTTTGATCAAACCATTTCAGCTCCATCATTTGTAATATGCAGTTAACAGTGGACGCAGGCCAGCTTTATGACTTTTATTACTGTTCTACATGGTTCGGAAGTGAAAACGTATTTTCTGTCTATGCTTTGTTCGTTTGGTCTAACGTCCACATATGATAATATAGCAGACGAGGTGTCGTACGCAGCGCATCCAAATGGGTCTTTCCTATGGGAGAACACCGGAATACCCGAGGTAAACCAACGAGGTCGAAATCGCGTCTCCCTCCAATCGAATTACGGTCACTCCAGAGATCGAAGCCACGATCGCGATACTCCAGATGACTAGCCTACCCCGACCCTCACTGTTTATATCGAGTTGTTATTGATATATACATCATTGAACGATTATTGCTATTCTGTGGATAACGGTATATCAATAATGATGTACACGATGCTCAATAGTTAATTCATGCTTCAACGAGTGTATTGTATTCATTTATACGATAATGACAATCCCAATCAATGTACCCTGGAACACGAGTTAACCATAATGCGTTGTTTGTAATGGCGTGACAATATAGCTGGTATTGTATCAGCTTTAATCGTGCAGATTCATAAAGGAAAGGTAAAATGAAATAAAGTTTAACAACACCATGCGTTTCTACACCAACGGAGATAATTAAGAATTTTAACTGCCAGGGGTTCATTTGCGTACACGTCAACGGGTGCCCATTTTTTCGTTTGTTCCTCCTTTTCGAAAGACTTGAAACTGTTGCTTGCCAGGGCCTACATCCTGCAACTTTGACAACTGCAAACTACCACCAACACCAAAATCAACCACCTTTTCCTGGTTAGTGAGTCAACTCCTTCTCGCTCGACCTGTTAAATAAACTGGTTAAATGTGTGCTTTGGGTCTTTGAATCTTGCATTCTAGTCGCCGAGCAACTCCCTGAGCTGGTAGGTGGAGTTTGAGACGAGCTTTTTGAATATTATTGCCTGGATCAACCTCGCTTAGCTAATACCACAGTGAAAACTTCCCGCGTAATTTCTGCGTGGTTTGGTTTTGATTTTACAGTTATTTAGCATAGGTCACTCAATGATAAAGGGTCTAAAAGTGCCCCAAGTAGAGACTTATTTCTAAACGGCTCAAACATAATTTCTCATCGCATATTTAGGCTATTTGTGTTATTCTCGGATTTTATATTTATATTACATGCAAATGTACAAAAGTAAAACGCCCCCCCCCCCCTTACATATAATTATCGTCTCAGTCGCCCCTTTAAAATCATCAAACCTTATTAATAATAAATTTATTAACAACATTACATTAACAAAACATACCGACTGCATTACGTCATATTATTTAGTTTGGCATTCAATTCAAAATGAGGTCATTTTATGTTATGACGTATTTCCGACAAAACATAATCATTGAAACTAGAGAATATTTTATAAAATCGTCAACAACTTTGTCTTACATAAAATTGGTTTGTGATAATTTCAATGGAGAATCAGAACCGAGCCCCAGGGAAATAAAATGAAAACGGTATGTACTAGATACGCTTTTCGTTTCCCAGCTAGCTGCTAATAGGAACCCAAGCTGGATAACCCCGAGCAGCTATCTTCTAGTCATCGAAGAATCGCCATACTCATCGTGGCCTCGTACGCAGGACAGAAGAATATAAATATATATATAATATATATATATATAAAACCTATTCAACGTCGGGTAAACAACTTTCTGAATTCACATAGGAATAATTTAACTAAATAAAAACCTCGCCACGTTATGGCGAATAATTTGGTTAGTGGCCAGATTCACACATACGAGATTAAGGCATAGTAAGCGGTGTTAATGACAGTGCGACTCCCCAAGGAAAAGGGACCGTATGTGGTTAATAATTGTCTTTCTAGCTAATGCTAAACATAACACCTGTTATACAGTAGTAATTTGATTAGTCACCGAATCTTGCCAATGTATAAATTGCCATGTCTGAAAAGCGTCAATGAAATTTCCAGAAATATTTAACAGTTAAACCTCGTAGTACAGACCACAAACAATGACACATTTTTTAGTTTTAGACTCACTACCGGGGCCTATTTCACTAAGATAAAATCCAAATTTTAGTAATTTGATTGGAGGTTATTAGACTGATTTTAGTGCTTAGCCAATTAAATTTAAAATATCTACTAAATTTTGGATTTTATCTGTAGGTAAGATTTTGAGAAACAGGGCCCAGAGCACATTGGTACAGAAAATACCATACAGACAGGAGGCGGCATTTATTATATTTATAGAGTTAAAGACTCGATGTGTTATATGTCTACAAAATCTATTACCAACTACACTATTGTCTCTAATAGCGATGTCAGTACAAAAAAGGGTTCAATTCCGTTCAGTATCTACAGATCTATATTGCTCTTATGTAACAAGACGGCCGCCATCTTTATATGCCCGTGAGCCTAATTAATGGGCCTGATTTTAATTCGATTGAATTAAAGAAAATACCATACAGGCAGGAGGCGGCATTTATTATATTTATAGAGTTAAAGACTCGATGTGTTATTTATGTCTACAAAATCTATTACAAACTACAATACTGCCTCTACAGATCTATATTGCTCCTATGTAACAAGACGGCCGCCATCTTTATTTGCCCGTGAGCCAAATTGATGGGCCTGATTTTAATTCGATTGAATCTCAGTCAGGATATAAACCAGATTTTGTTTTCTTAATTAATGTCTGAGCTTATGTTAACGTCGATTAAGCATTGGGAAGTTAGATATTTTCCGAAAAATGACAAAACACCTATCGTTATTATGTGCGGTTATATTTAACATTTCGCAATCTCATCTCTGGCAGGGGTCACGGTGGCGAAGTGGGTAAGACGCTGGCTCGCTATGGTGTTCGATTCCTCTGCATTGACAGAGAAAGTTCATCCAGATGGTCCGGCGTCTCTCACCCCCCCCCCCCTTATCAGTGATGCAGGACGGAGGTCCTGACAAGGGCAGTCGTCTAGTCGATCGGATGGGACAAAATCGAGCTGTCCTGGCAAAATTTCCCTCCTGACAAAATGTATGTCGTATGTCGTCTTCATTAGCCCAGTAGGACGTTAAACCCTGCTTTTTTTCATTTCTGGTATATCGTTTACATTCTTGATAAAGTAACAATATTCTCCCTTGAAATACCAGCTATGTAAAATGATATTATGTCACCATGGACGTTTTTTAAAGCGATCAAAATATTTGTAAAACCTGTGTCGTTACTTGTTTTTTTAGTTCCTATAGCTTTCTTAACAATTTCCCTGTATGGTATCCCATTGGCAAGAAACATAGAGTCTAGCCGTTTGAATGGTTTGAAAAACCGAGGACCCGTCTGCATGTTGGTGTGCACGTAAAAGAACCATTGACAAGTTGGAATTCGAAAGAAGAGTAGACCGTAGCAAAGCTGCTCGACCACAATTTCCCAAACAGCGTGTGTCCGAATCATTAGGCCAGATTGGGCAGAAAACTGGGACGTTAAACCTCATTTCATGTCTTTACAATTATATTTGAGCAGACAAAAAGCAAATGCGAAGTCTATAGGGGTGAGGTGGGGATTAATTAATAGCAATATTTTGAAGTTACTGTGTTCCAGGAGCGTTATCTGCCAATCATATTTCGCAAGTACAAGAAAAACATTTTAAAACGTTGTAGAAAGATAAGCTCTTGTTTAGTTTTTCTCTTAGATATTCAATAATGGTTGATTTGCCGAACTACTTTGTTATCCAAATGACGGTCTTGTGGTAGCGAGGACAAGTTGACATTCCTAGTGGCACATGTATAATCACATATGGTCTAGTCTACTAGCAGAGACAAATCAGAATATTATGCTGATACGGTGTAGAAAGATAAGCACGTTCTCTACTATTATATAAGGTATTGGAGACTGTCAATTAGCCGAACTATGGTCAGCCAGGACATTTTGACAATGCTAGAGATACATGCATGATCAAAAATTGCATACCATCAAAATATGCTGATACAAAGAATAACTAATATTAAACAAGAAAATGGTTACCCATTTTTTTCTGTAAGTTGCTTCGAAAGATTATCTGCAAAATTATTTAGATTCTTATTCATATATGTAATGGAAAACAGAAAACGCATGTCCAAAGATATTAACATAAGAATTAGTCTACATAAAATCAATTATATTCTCATCGTTAAGGTCTGAGTTAGAAATATTCATGGTATTTGTACTAAGACTTTAGAAATTACAAAGATTATGGGTTTATGTCTTGGTTACCCCCTTGTTTATTTCTGGGGGTATGGATGGCCGAATGGTGAGCACGTACGCGTTGTATCATAAGGTCAATCATCAAGTCAACTGGCGTGATTTCGATTCGCCGGTTGTACGTGACAAGGAGTAGGGCTCGCATATCCAACCTCGTGGGTTTTCTCCACGTCCTCGGGTTTCCTCCCACTGCTAAAAGGCCCCTATGCACACGCATATTAAGTTAGTCCCGAAATGACACAGCTTGTGTCGAGTGGAAGTTAAACCGCCATCCCTCCCTCTCACTCTTTCTCTGTCCCTCTCTCTCTCCCTCTCTCAATTGCCAAAGTCTACACGTCTTTCTTCATATCCGAATGTGCAGACGGGCCCAGGGAACTTTGTCGATCAACAGTCGGGCCATCGTCTCACTCAACAAGAGCCACGGCGGACCAGTGAGTAAAGCACTTGCTCGCTAGCCTCGAGTTATCAGGTTCGATCTCGGTGTTGGGGGGTTGAAATGGCCTAGTGGTCTAGAGTGCCGCGCTTCGATCTCTAATTGGCCGGCCACCTCTGGCTTGCAGCTGCGGTTTCGAGCCCTGATGTGAGCGTATGTGACATGGAGATAGGGGCGCCTTCTCTCAACCTCGTGGGTTTCCTCCGGGCACTCCGGTTTCCTCCCACTGCTAAAAGACCCCTACGCCCAAGCGAATTATTGGAATAGAATTAAAACCATATGTTAGTCCCGAAATGACCTAGTTGTGTTTAGTGGACGTTAACCCCATCTCTCTCTCTCTCTCTCTCTCTCTGTGTTGATCGAGAAAGTTCATCTTGATTTCCCAGGCACAAGAAGAAAAACTAGCAATCGTTCGGATTGGACGAAACCCTAGGTCCTGGGCATAGATTGGCGTGCACTTAAAATATCCCTTGATAGTTGGTATTCGATATAAGAGTAGGCCGTAGCGCCGCTGTCCGGGTATAAATTCCCTCATAGCACACTGTATAGCGCCTGACCGTCTTCATTAGCCCAGTCGGGGCAAAACAGTAGGACGGTAATCTCTATTTAATTTCATTTAATTTCACTGAAGCACCGTGGCTCCTGGCAACCAGCGGGATCGCCAGAGCTTATGTTAGTAAACTTGGGCCATTACCTTTATAGTAAAGATTAAAATCATTTGAACAAATAACCAATAAATTGGAATTCATAATTCGGTCAATTGAAGGGATATGGGGTTTAAAGTTCCACTTCCCTTCACTAAATATTGCGCAGACAGCGGCACTACATAATACTGTTGGTGGTTCTTGTACGCGCACAGCAATGAGTACACGGGATCTCGAATTTGTTTTTCGTCCCATCCGAACGACTATAATACAGTAAAAAATCTAATATTTAAGTGGATATTTTTTTACCTGGACGTATTTTTTATTTATGTATGCGTATAATATTTATATATTTTCAGTAGTAAATCTAGGACATCGTATGACAACTCTTCGAGCGCCTACATTACGTGATAACATACATGCACGTTCACAGTTGCAATATTAATCAAAGCCAGTCGTTATATCAACGATAACAAACTGATAAGAGATTGTTAGTATGGAATTATTGAAACTGAGTACTTTACCTTATTATAGTATTAAACGGTCATCATGATCTTAAATCATCTAATATGATCTGGTTCTATCTTTTGGATATATTACGATGTCTTCAAAATGCGTTAATATTACACTTTTCCGTTCCTACAAATTCCTCTTCCAGTCGACATAGATTTTTTTTTACAATATTTTTTCGCGTAAACAATTCATTAGAAAATCAATGACAAAGAACAATTCCTTTTATAGTCGGATTCGTCCAGTGGCATAAACCTGTATCGATTTTAGATGTAGTCCTATTCTTCCAGTGCTGCTTATTGTTCTGTGATATTATTGTACAGGATAGTGCGGTGTTGTGACATCCTCGTCTACAACACGTTGGTTAATACAATATAAGAATTAATAGATTTAGAGTAAATAATACGAGCTTCTAGAATAATATTAACGGCACACATCAAGAACAAGAAAAATACCGCGTTCCATTTGAGATCAGCTCAAAATGGATATGAGAGAGAGAGAAAGAGAGAGAGAGAGAGAGAGGGAGAGAGAGAGGGGGGTTAACGTCCACTCGACACAAAATAGGTCATTTCGGGACTAACATATGATTTAATTCTATTTCAATGATTCGCTTGCGCGTAGGGGTCTTTAGCAGTTGGAGGAAATCAGAGGACCCGGAGAAAACCCACGAGGTTGGACAGGTGACCCTACTACTTGCCACGTACAACCGTTGATTCGAAACCACACCAATTGACCTAATGACAGGCTTTATGATACAGCACGCACGTGTTAAGCATTTGTTCCAGACAGAGACAATATGGCCCACTCTTATTCAGATAGTCATTCTTCTGGGATAGACCAACTTGAAGAAGCATACTAGTTCACATGTTCCTATCCACCATACACTTTAATGTAACCAACCTTTTAAGTCTGTTATACTTCTGCCTCAAAATCATAAACCCAACATAGGAATTCCACCCCTTTTCTTCGATTATATACCCCGAATTCCACATAAACCGACGTGCAAAGAAAGGAAATGGAAGAGAGAGAGATAGATTTGGTTAAACGTCAATTCGACACAAATTACATGTAGGTACATTCGGAACTAAAATACGGTTCAATTTTATTTTATTTCAAAAAAGAGAAAACCCCGAGGAATCAATGACAGACATTACGATACCCCCCCCCCCCTTCCCGGGAGAGAAATATAAATGACATGGAAAGGGGTTCAACGTCATACCATGGACAATGTGGAAACTTTTGCCTGAACAGCGACACTGCGATCTATTCTTATTTATAATTCCCACTGTTGTGGGTTATTTTAAATGCACGTCAATATGTACACGGGACCTTGGTTTTTGATGGGGTTTCGGTTTTCCGTACTATCCAAACGCTTAGAACGACCAATAACCTTGCACCAGTGACTAGAGGAAAGGGGGAATCAACAGGAACATTATGAACCGACACCAGGAGCGAACACAAGACTTCCTGCTTTGTGAGACAGCGTCTTACTCACCCAGTCATCGCTGCTTCCTATATAAATACCATAAGGTCGTCAGTGGTACCCGATGGACGGCCTGGCGAGGACAGCTGTATAGTCTTTCAGATGAGACGAGAATCCGAGGTCCAATGTACGTAAAAGATCCCTTGACAGTTTGAATTCGATATACGAGTAGGCCGTAGTGCCGCTGTCTGGGTAAAACTTCCATCATAGCACACTGCATGGCGCATGTCCGTCTTCATTAGCCCAGTTCGGAACAGTAGGACGTTAAACCCGATTTAATTTAAAAGTTCGTTAATGGTGGTCTTTATCCAGCGAACATGAACACATGAACGATTCGTGGTTTGAGTAAAATAATGTCTGTATATATACAAATGTTGACATGTGCGGAATGGCGACGACACAGTGTATGTTTTCTTTTTCTATTTCACCCTTCAACTTCGTGGGTTTTCTCCGGGTCCTCCGGTTTCCCCCACTGCTATAGACCCATACGCGCAAGCGAGTTATCGAAATAAAATTAAACCATATGTTAGTCCCGAAATGACCTAGTTTGTGTCGAGTGGACGTTAAACCCCTCTTACCTCTCTCTAAAACACCCGATACCGATTCTCATATTTAGGAAACTGTGTTTCATTTTTGTCTACGGTAAGAATATGGCTAAACCTATCCAACAAGAAATATGACTAAACCTATCCAACAAGAAATCGAAGTTTAGACTTGTAACTCAAAAATTCTCTGATAAAATTAATAAAAGATTTCAATAGGAATACAATAGCCTAGTGTCTTAAAGAACATTATTATTGATCTATATCGGTACGTAAATATCTCTAGCATATTAAATAACAAAAGAGAGAGAGAGCGAGCGAGCAAGAGAGAGAGAGAGGGGGGGTCGACAATGGCGAATCGCTTTGATACAAGGCGAACCTCCTCCACATGCAAGTTTTGAAGGGAACCCCATATACCAGGGAGAGGGAGAGAGAGAGAGAGGGAGGAAGAGAGAGAGAGAGAGAGAGAGGGGAGAGGGGTGTCTTTAATATATTTTATATTGATTTTACAAAAATAAGCTAAAACTGAGCTTTCTTAATTTATTTTACATTGATTTTAAAAAGTAAGCTATAAAGGAGGAAAACCGCGATCGAATCCACGACTGCATCGATAACCGGTCTTACAGCGCGCGCGTTAGATTACATCGTCGTGAGAAAGATTATCCATGCAATATATTTTACAATAGACCGGGTAATCTAGTATGTTCATTATTAATTAATCAATATCAAAGATTAATTATACGTCATATTGTTTTAAGACTTGTAATGTTTCAGATCTAATATAATATTTCATTTTAATAACAAGAGAAAGAGAGAGAGAGAGAGAGGGAGCGAGAGAGGGAGAAATACATCAGGTATGCTACCGCCAATAGTAGACGTAGTAGTAAAGTTATACCCTCTCACTTTAGGACTACCCCAAGGAGAAAAACATCTCCACCAGAGGGAGACCGATTGCAAACGTGACGACAGAAATACCAGGGGACGGAATATAGATAGAGGGAATGAATGAAATAGGGTTTAACCTCCTACTATAGTGAAATTTGCGACATTTCACATGTTATTTTCACTGAGCTTAAAATAACGACCATAATTTCCCAGCTTAGCTACCACAGTGAGACATTCCAAATGCAATTTACTTGATACTGGATAAATGTCATTTTAAATGTGTGCAAAAATAAATACAGCTACCTCGAAAATGTATATTTTGAGACCAAATTTGATCCTTTGGTAAAATTCGAATTTTCCCGCAGTTGGAATTCGATATAAAAGTAGACCGTAGCGCCGCTGCCCGGGCAGAATTTCCCTCATAGCACACTGTATGGCGTATGCCCGTCTTCATTGGCCCAATTTAGGAGCAGAACAATAGAATGTTAAACCCCATTTCATTTCATTTCCTGTACTTACTTATAGCTATCTGAAAACCCCGTGCGTTTGTTGTTCATTGCTTGTAATTATCCATGTAGTGTACGTGGCTTTTCCACAGGTTTGTTTGTGTTTGGCACTAACTTTCTATACTTTTTAACACCTATCAAAAGACCGTGTGATTCACGTTTTTGGCTTCCATGGATTCAGGCCCGTAGCCAAGGCAAAGTCCCCCCTAGAAATAATCTTGCCCCCTCCCCTGACAAAAATTTGTCGACCATATGGCCGGGGGAAGAGAACCATTCCGGACCCCCCCTATCAGCCGGGCTGTCCCCCTCCGCCAGCCAGCTGGCTAAGGGCCTGCATGGATTGACAGATTGTCTGCAGGTTATTTTTGTTTAAATACCGTATGTGCCTGAGATTAAATCATACACAAAGGATGACATTTACCTTCATAATAAACTCCCACAAGACATAATCGACGATGATATTTTTGTAACATTAGATTTATGTAGTATCTATAGTAATATATCTCACATAAACAGCGCCTGGGGCGGTCAGTTATTGGATTGATGGATTCCCTTTTCCCTATCTCTGATTTCCATACTTTTCTCAAAACTATACAGAACTTATTCCGTCTTGTTATGCTTTTGAATTTAGAGGGCGTAACTAAAGGAGTAGCTAAATTTCTACCCCCGAAATCGCAAAAAAGATTTATCTCAGAAATAAAAGGAGAGTCTGGTACATAATTGCGTACACGCGTTCTTGTCAATAAACAACATGGTAAACCAGAGTTGTCCATTTCTAGAACATTTAACATGAGTTGAGTATGTTCCCTTTAATAAAAAGCCACAACTTTGGGAGGGGTGGGGGATTGGCGAAATGCTCTGCCAGTTCAAGTACGATCTACATGACATTCGGCGTGTATGTTCTTTGGACAATGCCGCTCAAACTATTCAAATATTTTAAAGTTTTAGAAATCTTAAAAATAAAAGAAATCTGTAGTCACTACATTTTTTTAAAAAAAACAGCACTTTAACATGCATCTGTAACGTCTGGTCGGATCAGATCAGAACGACTTGGTATCGTATATTATCAACTATTCTTGTTATTTTCCGAAATTCCGTGTAAATGGTATTTATTGTTAGTTGACATGTTTTGGAAGTCGACTGGAATGGTAAATGTCAAACCGAACGTAACTTCAGACATACAGTTGACAGACGATTTTAAATATTAAAGACACCAAATTGTGTTTCATTTAAAGGGATATTACCTGTGTTAAGTATATATAAAAAAATAAATAATATGCACTGACACACAGTGGTCATAAATATTTGTGTTTATTACCATTTTTAAATATATTATATTATAGTTCAATTAAGATCAGACCGAAGCTACCATCCAAATACAATTAAGCCAAGCAAATCGAGTTTTAGAACCATTGAAAGTGCGCGAGTGTGACACCTATGCACTGAAAGAACATTGGGAGGAAGCAAGAGAATGTCTATGTTCCTACATCGACGAGAGAACTGTGGTCTATAGCCAAAGCATCAGACCATTTATTTAATCCCCCCCCCCCAATCTTTGGATGGACCCTCTAAACATCACTCCGCGAAATTCATATGCCCTATAATTCAGGAGGTAACGATACGATATGCGCGAATATTGGGTAATGAATATGCATCTAAGTAGGCTACTTTTTCACTATTTACGTACCGGGGATGGCCATTTTGCCCGGCAGTTGTAATCCGATTTTCACCAAAAACGAATTCGTCTGACATAACGGTGATATATACGAACGTTTTAATAAATCGGTTAATAATTGTGACCTCTAGAGGGACTACGAGCTAATACGTGATGTTTCGTACATTCAGGTGTCTTAATTCAAGAAGTGACAATCCGATTTGTGCGAATATCGTTATAAACCTGCATTTCAAGTTTCATCAAACTCAGATGACAATTGTGTCCAAAAGTTAAATACCTTATTTTTCGCATAACCAGGCGCCATGGTCCACAAACATATGGCCCGACACATGCAAATATCAAAAGGAGCCGAGATCTTTGGGAGATCTACCTATATTTCACGTTTCGTCAAAATCGGATTAATAGTGACCTGTAGGGTGTCCACAAACAAATTGTTGACTTCCGGACGGAAGGTGGCGGCGTCATAACAAGACCACGTGAAAAATGTGGGCGTATAAAAAGGGTGATCCCCCCTGCTCTTATTATTGTTAGCAGCTAATTTATAAAGCGACCATATTTTATTATCTTCGCTGACGGGGTGACAGGAAATTCGTAAAACCATTTCTCAAGAGACCATCATAAATTTGCCATTACAATACAAGCTCCACCAGTTTTACGCCATTGGCAATATTATAAAGTGACGAATTATCTATTGAAACGGTCGGCTGAGTTGTCATAGCTACTCCCAAGGGAGGTAATTCTTCACATTATACTAAAGGCCTCGCGATTTTTATCTAATGTCACGAGAATAGAGTCATATGCAACCCAATATCTTGTAATCCTCGATATTTTCCATATATTCTCAATGTTTAATTTCTGCTGCGGAGTTTGATATTGTATTTAAAGCACAGTGTCACCGTTTTTATTGTTTCTTTACATGCAATATAGAGATTTGTCGAAGATAAAAAAACAAATGGATTCAGATAAAGATACAACAACATCACGCCTTTGTGTTAAAGGAGCAATGCCAAATATACTGTATTAACTTTTAAAAGCGGATAAAACTGTTTAACTCTGTGCAAAATAATCTCTTTATTCTTTATCCTAGTCATGTTTAAAGCTAGACTTTCATATTTTCTAAGAAAGTCAAAACATATTTATTTTTATGTCTTTTGCTCAATAGGTTATCGACTCACTATAATAGAATCATGTGAATTTTTTTCCACCCTTAAAATTCATTGACAAGTGAAATAATAACGCAATTACCTCCCTTGTTTTACTATTCCCTCCATGGAATAGCTATGTTCAAACGTTTGAATTAATTTGTAGGTGAAAATGATATTTTTGCCAATTTCTCAGCTGGCAATAGGGAATTATAGGATTAATATGATTATTCTCTAACAAGGTAGGGCTGTTTATGGATACCATCTATTTTAAGGCTTTACTTTAATAAATTTTAAAAATATAACTTAAAAAATATGAAATTGTAGCTTTAACTAACTAAAGCGTTGGGATACGTGTGTTTTTGTGAAGCAATACAAATGCTAAGTTTCCATGAGTGCTTGAATTGCAAATTATATTTGTCACTGGATATATATGGCTGCATACTTTCTAAATTTTTTTAATTTTTTTAAGACACAGTAAAGGTGCATTTAATAAAATTTTGGAGTTTTGTACACACTTCTGACATTCACTTAAACTAACATTTGTGTTTATGGAATCCTTTAAGGTATTCTTCTTTAAATAATCTTACCATGACACAAATAAAAATGGCTACCTGTGGCTATATACTTGCTCAGATTTCAGACACGATAAAATAGTTTAGTTCTTTACTTTTTATAGTTTCATAAACAGACATTGTAAAATGTGGGACTTTTCCTTGAAATAATTTTACCTTTACAAAAAAAACTGATAAACTATTTGAACTAATGTGGTCTCCTAACACAGACAAGAACTAGTGTCGTGTTTTAAAAAAAACAATTCAACAGCACTCAAATTAATGTAAATTGAAAAATGTCAGCCAAACCACATAGATCGTTTTAACTAGGTAAAGCTTTTTTTTTTTTTTTAGAAAAAATCAGTACTTCTGTTCATTAGTTTGGGTGAGGTGGTTTGATCCTTAGATCTATCATTGGGTCAAGAGGGCATGGTTTTGGTTCCCCGCTAGTACGTGACATGGAATATGATCGCCTGTCCAACACAATGGGTTCACTCTGGGTCAACATCCATTGCTACGCGCAAAATTTTTAATAAAAATACCACCCCCACGTTCCTACCAACACCACCACCACCACCCTCCTCCCGCCAAAACAGCGTTAACTCACCTTATTTGTTGATGCAGAACTAGGTTCCATTTTAATCTCACTAGCCATTGCAAACAGAAAGTCTTAACACAAGTTATACTCCAGGATCAAAGCTTTGATTAAGTGTAAAATTTAAGTACAACTTAAATACTGTGGAATATATGATTTCGTAAAACTGGCGTAGAGTTCCAAGCATCTATTTGTCTTGGACAGAATAACCCCGAGTGATAATTTGTAAGTTTAAAGCATTTCAATAAAAGTTTTCGCGATTTTTGACGCACAAATCAAATACTCCTTTAAATCCCATATCACGTCTAAAGTGGTTATTAATTGATAAATTTCTGGCAGCAATGGTAACCATTTGAATTGCAACAGCAAGTATAATCCACTATGGAACAATTAGACCTAAGACACAACCAATTATTATTCTAAACAACAATTGGGCAGACGACTTAAGGCACGACCAACTGTTATTCCAAACAAAAATTGGACAGAAAACAATCTCGAATCATAGTATCTATGTTTTCCATGCGGATGAGAATTAAATTGTTTAAGATCGGCACCTGTGTTGGCAGCGAGCAGATATACACATCTTAATAACAACCACACAACAAGCTCTAGATGAAGAACCGAACGACGTCACCAAACATTGACGTCTGCCTTGAACCGTACGAACAATATCTATAATCGTTCTTTAAAAACATGTTGTCAATATTCGCCATTATTACAAAGCAAGTCGAAAACAAAGAAGAAATTGTTTCAGTCCTTGATAAATTATAAAAGACCCCTGTCTTAAATTAACGTGAAAACAATGAAACTTATTTTTCAATTTATCGAACCAAATCTTCAAATTCTCATAATTGGACATATTTTTTTATACTTCGTGCAGTTTAGCATATCGACAGCTACGTTTTTATTGGATAGCGTGAGTGTGTTATTTATAGAGGGCCAATAGGGACTTTCGTTAATAATTTAACCTTTTATATAATTAGAAACTCTTAAATGGAAGAAATTAAATCCATATTTTGCAAAAAGTGCCCTTTTAAAGGACATTTCACCACACAGAAAAAAGTCAAACACTCAGTAGAAAAGGTACCAAACAGTACATGAGATAACTAAGTAGTAAAAGCGAAAGTCAATGAACAAACATGTAGCAAATGAGCCCCGATGGAACTACACAGCCGAGTCGTAAATGCGCCGAACAGTCAACCGATATCGCCTGATAAAAGTCCTGTATAGGTAATCGATAACCGAGATAGAAAGGCGCCCCACAGTCAATCGCCACTGAGTTGTAACAGTGTTGATAGATATCAACGACAGATCAGTAAAGGCGCCGAATAGTAAATCAATCAACCGGAGAGGTAAACGAGTCCAAGATGTATTAACACCCGAGTGGTAAATCCGCCGAATAGTCAACTGATACCAATTAAGTAGTAACAGAGCCCATCATGTATCAACAACAACCGCGTGGTAAAATCGCCGAATAATCAACTGATACCGTGTGGTGAAGTCGGTAATCTACAACTGGGTAGAAGATATGCCACATTATAAATAACAAGAATTTAGTAAAGATTTCCCATTGTCTAAACGTTTCAACGGCAAAGCCGGGCCAAAAACCCACAATTTAAATCTTATGCCAAAGTCCCACAGGGCATGTTTTTCCTCGGGTATGTACTACCTATGGAAATGGATGAGCCGCGGGAGGCGTCGGGTATATAGGTTCCCCGTTGTCCCGGAGGAGCGTCGAGTACAGGTTCTCCGTTGTCCCGGGGAGCATTGGGAGCCATGTGGACAATTTGTTTATCTCCACATCGCCGATGATTTTTCCCGAGTGGGACCTAGACATTAATTGTTGGTATCAAAAAACAGCCATAAAAGAATACGTCGGCAAAATGTCCCTTTAGATTTATATTTTAAAAGTTTTATTATAAATATGAAGTGATTACGAACTTCGAGTGCTTGATCGTTTCTTTCTTTCTATTTTCTCTGTAAACGTGTACCGTGGTTGACTGAACAAAGATGTTATACATAAAGATAATGCTAAACCAGAGAGCGGAAAAGAAAACTATTGAATCGTTCTACCTATTGTTAGAATTCTGGAAATGAAATAACAAAATTTATTTTAATCCTTATCAATACTGATACCATGATTGTTAAAAGCATAAACCCAAAGTGCTTGATAAATCCATACATACGTGAATATTCTGTGCAATCGATAGTAGCACAGTCAGTGTCGGATCTAGATGAAGAGAGGCCCGGGGCTATTCGCAATCCCCCCATTCTCACAAACGAAGATGAAGGTGTGTTATAAACACAATTGAGCAATGCAGGGGGTGATGATGGTAAAGACTGATGGCAATGTCAATTATATAACACACCGTGACCCTAGGCCTGTAGATTTTGTGACTCTGGGCGTCAGCCTGCAAAGCCTTTAGTTAAATCCAGCACCGAGCACAGGCTATTCCCGCTTGGAATAGTTTTCATAACGCATTAACTAGCTGTTATTTTAATGACTTTTGGTCATTTCTAACACATCTTTAGGGTTAACTTAAATATCCCATTGAGTATCAAACAATCTAAGCGAGTTTGAAAACAATCTCAAACTCTGGCGTGATTTCGATTCCTCGGTTGTACGTGATAAGGCGTAGGATCGCATGTCCATCCTCGTGAGATCACTCCAGGTCCCCCCCCCACTGCTAAGACCCATACGCGAGGGCGAGTTATTTAAATAAAATTGAACCATGTGTTAGTACCAAAATGACCTAATTTGTGTCGAACGGAAGTTTAACCCCAATTCTATCTCTCGGTAGCGACCTCTAAGATCGGTGACAGGGACCAGAATTCCTCATTAAATCTATCTGCGAGGTTCATCTTTGTGACAAGTCAAACACCCCGAGGAAGTCTGAAACATAAATATTCATTCCCCCGACCGGCACCGTATTTTTAGAGGGACATTTTACATATATATTATACAAGACCCATGTTTATGTATATACATATTGTATTACTCCTGCATATTGGGTAATTAATCTTTGTGACAAGTTATTCACCCCAAGAAAGTCTGTAACATAAAGAATCATTCCCTGACCGGCACCGTATTTTTAGAGTGACATGTTATATATACGAGAACCTTGTTTTCCTTTTTACGTATTGTATTACTCCTGCATATTATGTTTTTAATTAATCTTAATTAAACATACATTATGCAAGAGCCAGATCTGCCTATTGCATGTTTTTTTAGGACCTGAAATGTTATTTAAACTATTAATTACACATTTTTTAAAAAAAACTAGACCATAACCACCTCTAGATGGCATCGGATACTCCCGATATTAACTAGATTAGAAAGGTTCGCCATTTAAAATTTAATCTAAAAATGGGAAAGTGAGGCTAAGTCGCGAATATACCAGTGCGCTAGTTACGAATATTCACACATCTTGTCAAAACAATAAACAGTGATAATTTGGCTCAGAATGAAGTAATTTGGTTAAAATTATCAATAATATTATTTTCTTTTTTATCACCTATTTTTGAATTATTATATCAAGAATGATCAACTCTTTTTATAACTATTATCGAATGTATCTTTAATGTAATCTGTTTATATTATCACGTAAAATGTATTGGGCGTTAAGTTTGTAATCACCCACAACATCAACAACACAACAAAGATCTGCAGTGTCCTGAACAGGTAGACAACATGAGCCAAAAATTTATCTTCATATATTAGGGGATATAATAGTTTTGGGAGGTGCTAATTCTAGACCGATTCGGGAGGCTCGGGTGGCTCGGGTGTTTCGGTAGTCCAAAATGGCCGCTTTATATAATAGACAGTTTTGGGGAATACTAACCAACCCTAATCCTACCCCTTTTTAGAAGACTGAACTTGGATCTAATTAAACTATTATCCCTCCTAACAGGATTAGGGTACGATTAATTATTCCCAAAAATATTTATTTAAATCGGCCATTTTGGACACCGGAAATGTTCGAACCTTCCCATCCGGCCTATAATTAGCATCTCCCAATAGTTTTAAATACTGCTAGTAGATATTGGCATCGGATTGTAAAGTCATGCGCATCTAAAGGTTAACAGAACATGCCAGCTTTTGAATACCAATTCTGTTTTCTTCACAAAGTAGAACCAAATTAATAATTTAACATTTTACATCCAATAACACCCAAAAGCAATAAGCAATATTTAATTTCTTTCTTTTTTTTTTGTTAACAATAATGATAATTGACTTCTCGCCAGCATAAAAACGTGGGTCTGAAGAGTGACAAGTTGAAGGAGCTAAAATGTGACTTAATTTAATTAAAATGTCGAACGTTAATGTCAAAGGTTTGGCTTTTAAGTAAGAAAAAAGGTGACGATTCCTTCTACTTTTTTTCTTTTTTTTTGCTTTTAATTATTATGTTACTGTTGATGTTGTTGATTAGGAGCTCGATAATTGCTTTTACACCCGTACCAAGAAAAAAATGAAGATCTCATATTCATCCAGTGATGAACTTTCAAAGATTATTGAAAACGTAACAGGGCGTAGCACATGGTCTATTGAAAGTATTAGAAAGGGCAAAAGTCTATTTAGATAGTTGATTTAAAACTAAATGCTATAAATGATTGCAATTTCAAATTGAGTATTAAAGATTATTGACAACTTAACTTAAAGCGGCATTCGACAAGATTAGATAAGGAGCTGACAATTCTCGATATAATAGGTGCAAAATGGATACCGGATATTTAGAAAATTTCAGTCAAAAATTACCGGAATCTAGACTAAGGAGTCGGCAAAATAATTATAGGGTAGTCTCGGTTGTCGTTAATACCGTTGTTACGAAAATAAACAAATTCTCGATTATCCACGTTTACGGTAACCGCCAAAAATGTATTTGAATCCACAAATTTAATACTTAAGATAACATTTCAGATCTAAAGAAGACTCTGCAATATGCGGATTTAGCTCTTGTAAAATGCATGTTTAAGATAGCACAATGTGCACAATATGTTATCTGAAATTTCCAGAAACGATAAAACTACATAAATTGTTCCAATGGTTACCGCATTGAGTTAACTGGCGTGGTTTCGATTTCCCGGTTATTATAGGTGACAAGGAGTAGGGTCGCCTATCCAACCTCGTGATTTTTCTCCACCGATAAAGACCCCTACGCGCAAGCGAATTATTGAAATTAAATAGAGCCATATATGTGAGTATAGAAATGAACTAGTTTGTGTCCAGTGGACGTTAATAGCCATTTCTCTCTCTTCTATTTACGTTGTAAAAGTTTATTAGCAATTAACGTATAACCAGTTTTATAAATATCGCTCCTTCCAATCACATTAAAGTTACAACGTATGTCTACAATCAAACATTTTTGTCGAAAACAATAAGTATACTTCGAGAATTGTGAGTAGTACTTATTCTGCTTCCACTTTTTAAATGACGGCCATCCAGGGCAGAGATCTATTCCCAGAATATATAGTTGTGTGAAGAATACCTTCATATTAATGTTACTCGACTTTAGTAACATAATGCTAGTGAAAATATCGAATAATACCAATTGCAGTATTAAATAAGGAAATGGATTTAATTATCACAGTACCATTACACATCACACCAAAGCAATTTTTCACTTTATACCACAGAACAATAAAATATTAAATATAATGAAATCACGTATTAACAAAACAAATTGCGTTTGGTTTTTACCAGATAGCCATCAGAGAAATACAAAAAAGTACAATACTCAAATTGTGTTCATCCATTTTTTTTTAATCAGTTTCTGTCATTTTTATTGTTTTTGCACAAGAACAAACGAATGGAAATCACTTCACGCTGTTGCTAGGCACCAGCACATACCCAAGGAGAGGTACATGAGAGCAGCCATTGTTGCGTATTTGGTAACAATATTATTCTTTGTGAGCAGTCATAAACATTCCTATATTTTTAATTTGTTAATGGAAAATACCTTCAAACAGTCTTCCAATACGCACACGTAATGTATGGCATCAAGGTTGTTGCCAGAATAAATTCTTTTTGCGCGCACCTTTCAGTCATTAACCCTTTTTAAAAAGGCGCCAAGAGATTTAATTTGGCGATATAGCGACCATTTCGGAAATACTCAATAATTTGAATAACTTGAGAGAAATTCTGAAATTTATATGACGTCGCGTTAGGTGTTCAGGAAATATTCAGCACACAATGACCATTAACCACACACATAAGGGGACGACCATTGACGTCATATTAGGACATGCGGACGTCTTGCTTGACCAAAACACGCGGACGTTATGTTATGTTTGTCAAGTTCGTAACAGAAAATTTAACATAACTGTATATTTTTTGTGACCACTAACCGTCGCATTGGTGAAGATATTAAAACCACAAAAATGGTTTGTCCGTTCTTTTCTGGAGTTTAACGTTCACTTCCACCAGACCCTCTCAGATATAAGTTAAGAATTTACTCAGAATTGTTCGCCTTATTTAAACTAAGATATAGCTCTTTATAAAAAAAATTGTTGTTTTAATAATGTAACAAATAGGTCAATAAGCAAACCATGTGCAAAGTTTTTGGTTTCTTGATCAAAGATATTTTTCATAAACGGTGATTGAAAATTGAGTAAATTCCAACTTAAGTCTGGGAATGCTTTGTGGGCTCGGGGCCCAGAGTGATATCGTAGACAGGAATAAAGTGGTCGATTACATTGGATTGTATGTGTTGAGATGTCAATCTGTCTTTAATGGGGAGCCACTGTGACTCAGTGGGTAATGCTTGAATGACTAACCAGGAGGCTCGGAGTTCGATCCCAGCGTTGGCCGAGAGAGTTCATCGAAATTATCCGGTGTGGTTTCCCCTTGTCAGTGGTGCAGGACAGAAGGGCTGGCAAAGGACAACGTATAATCGTTTGGATGGGGCGATCCCATATGCAGTTGGAATTTGATGTAAGAGTAGTCCGGGCAAAATTTCCCTCATAGCACATTGTATGGCGTATATCCGTCTTCATTACCTCAGTCGGAGAAGAACTATAGAACGTTAAACCCCATTTTATATCAGTTCACATAAAAAACTCTCTCTCACACATCGAATTAACAAACTTGTTTATTTTCACCACAATCAAAAAGGTAAATGAAGAAAAGATCTTGAACATTTATTTATATATTAATGTCAATCGTATTGTATGTACTCTGTACCCGTTATTCTACCTATATATTATTGAGCAATTTTCTTGTATTTCTAATAGTGTTTTTTTGTTCACCTAATAAAGATCTAACACCAAGTAAAGACCAAAACTATCAATAATAAATGAGTTAGTGGAAATTAGAGACACTCTAAGACGATTACAATCAAATTCGACTGACGGGTATTCTTCCTCGTGATCTGGTCTACTGTTCAGCTCGTCACCAAAGAGTTCATTCGTTAGAGTTTTACGTTTCGCCAAAGCGACAAAGATTCAGATTTAATATAGGCCCGTCGGGACAAAATAATCATTTCATGGATCTATTCTACCCCCTTGCATAAATAGTGTTTAATGATAATATAGTCATCATGCGACGATTTGTCAGCCCTAAAGTAATCCTTGTCAACTGAATGGTTCCGAGTATAAAATCAAATATGTCAGAAGTACCGACATTCCTCAAGAGAAGGTTGAGTGAAACAAATCCAACAGCATCTGAATACGGATTCGTTTTCGATTCTGATTTGGTCGAATTGGAAAATCTGCTCCCTTATTCTACGCTTTTATATATAAAAACAAACTATGAGGTTGAACTTCAAGATGAAAAATTCCTACGCTGTCATGCTCATATTCTTATTAAATGGAAATAAAGAATCTTGATTCTGACACTGATCAATCCAGCACGACCACTATCTCCAGTGTTCACGACGACCAAATCCGACTGGAAATGGCGATCTTCAGAATTGGACCTCCGAAATCTGCCCCTGTCTAGTTCCCCGAGTCACGCAATTAAATGTGGCTAACCCCAAGAACTACATGTAGTATGCGGTCTAACTACAGTGAGAGCTATTCACATTATTTTGAGCAATTTACGAAACAGTAGTTCGGGGCTCACCAAAGCTTTTCAAATATTTTGAAAACAATTTACGAAACAGTAGTTTGGGGCTCACCAGAAATACATACCACTTGTCTATAATTTACTTCAAGGAACTGTGGTAGTCAATACTTACAAGCACCAGGTGTTAAACGGACAAATCACAGCATAGCGTATGTCTGTCATCATTAGCCCGGTTGATTCAGAAAAGTAAGACGTTAATCCTTTTTTCATTTAATTTTAGTTTCAAAGACGTACAGACAACAAAAGCCTCTGTCAGGTTCATATTCTTCCTGGTAAGCTGCATCGACAAATCATCGAATTGAAAGAGGTAGAATCATTTACTGCATAACTTCACTTTGCGATAGTCGGCTTCATCAACAAATCTCCGAATTGAAAGAGGTAGAATCATTTACTGCAGAACTTCACCTTGCGATAGTTGGCTGCATCAACAAATTTCCGAATTGAAAGAGGTAGAAACATTTACTGCAGAACTTCACGTGGCGATAGTCGCTGATACAGCCTTGTATTTCCACGCCGTTAAATAATAACATCGTAAATAAAATATAAGTTTGTTAAGTTGAAGACATTGATGAATTAAAATAGAGCTAACAACAATACGTAGATATATCACAGTATTGTATTCCATTGTTTATCAACAATAGTAAAAACATTCTTCAAATAAGATACATATTTATCAATCAATGCATGTTATAAATTATTCAAACATTAATTATCTTTCCAATGTAGGACTACTCTTAGTCGGTAAATATAGATAAGCTGAAAAAACATCTTTAATGAATTGAATGAACATGGGTTTCCAGTAACATAGCATTTATTCCGTTTGAGACCAACAATATATTAGAGTGTGGACGCCTAATCGGATGGAGCTCAGTTGTTTGCCCCACCAGAAGGACTATGCACACTTTCCTTGCCAGTCGAATCATATACAATCTAGAAGGATGTCTAAGGTGATTAAAAAATAAATCGATCTTTGATAACTACGTGTGATTTGGGTTAAACTGAATACGATGTAAAATAAATGGGTACGCTAGTTGAACGCAAGCTATAAATTATTTAAATATTAATTATGACTATAACGGGCGAACTTAAAAAAAGAATTGGCGAAAAAATGCTCGATCAGTGGGGCCACTTTGATATAACAGTAGACACAGAGCGATCCTTACTAAATCTAATCAAAATTCGAGATTCCTGGGGGTTTTTTAATAGAAAGCGAATTCGTCCGTAACACATGGGTGACATTTTCTATCCTCTTTTTTGAGGGGTTGGGTGGCCGAATAGTTAGAACGTGTGTGCTGTATCATAAAGCCTGTCATTGAGTCAACTAGCGTGGCTTCGAATCCTCGGTAGGGTCGCATGTACAACCTCCGGGTCCTCAAGTTTCCACCTCCCACTTCTAAAGACCCCTACGCACAAGCGAATTATTGAAATAGAATTAAACAATATGTTAGTCCCGTAATGAACTAGTTTGTGTCGAGTGGATATTTCTCTTCCCATTGACGTCAATTATATGGCATATAATTTAAAAAAAAAAAAAAAAAAACATTCCAATGATCTTAATCTTTTCACAAAGAGTCCAACATCTCACAATTATCTTATTAACATATCAAAAGGGAATGACCATCTAGATATTTTTCCTACACGAGAGAAACCTAATCTATAGTCAGTTACGTTATTTTCCTTCCTCACATGTTATCCAGGCATTCGGCAAACCTCAGTAGATTCCAGTGCCCTACATCTAGCCTCGGCTGTGTGAAGAAGTCCGCCATTGGAACTACTTCCAAGTTCCCGTATTATCAACAACGTTGCCCGTGACGACACATCTGAAAAATGTTTTATTATACAAAGATTTCAAAAGACTGAAGCTATTTTTCATTCAAGTTTATTTGATTTTCTTTAGACAAGGACTATTTTGCACTGACAATTTTACACACACTTCGAAAGGAGCAATTGTGAGAACTTCTTTGTAAAAGTGGCAAGTTTTCCGGTGTCTCATCGCAATTGTATAGGCGTAGGTACATATCACTTACCGCCATACTGCCGAGGCTAGATGTAGGGTACCGGAATCTGCCGAGGTTTGTCGAGTGGCTATCCAGGGTGAACTGCACGGGAAGACAACTCTACTTGGAAGAACGATTGATTTTGTGAGTAAACATCCTGTGTATCGCTTGATCCTTGATCCTCAAATTCTAGAATATGAACCTTAACCTGGCACAAAATGTAAATTCAAATACTCCACTTTAATTAGTGACTACATAATCAATTAATCGTGTCGTGGAAGGGACTGGAAAAGGAAAAATGGAGAATTGCTATACACAGACAAACTAATTTATATCACCAGCCTTGGTCCATATCACGAATTTGTACGGATTGCGTATGATATAAGAACAATACTACTATATGTTTCTGATTGATTTTAGATTATGGACAGAGAAAATAGTACGTATTAAAATGTCATAAATTGTCTTTGTAAATTATAATGTCTAGGCCTGTCAATATATTTAATATTGTGTTTTTCAACAACCTCATTAGTCTTTACTTTAGGCGCCAGTGTTATTAAGATTTGATTAATAATCAGATAATAACCATCTGAGATCATCTTTCCATTTTTTAAATATTTTTTCGGCGACAGTTTTCTGAATTATTGGCCGATTTTCGACGATTTCTGTCTAAGAATCTCCTGGTGTCTATTTTTGGATTGATAGACTAATTGACCGAGGCAATGGTGTAGGTTTTGACGTGTTTTTAAACTACCGTGAGTATTAAGAGCCGACCATCGGGAATTTTCAATATGTTCCGTAAATCGACCCCCCCCCACGAGTAAATGGGTGTATACAGGAGCGTTCTTACATAGGAAGCCGGGCTGTTGAATCGGCTCACAAACAGTCCACACTATTCTAGTTTACGCAGTCATAAAAATCGTACTCCTCATAGTGTTTCTTTTAATAAGACATAATTCCACTTAAACAATGTTGTAACGAAAGCAAATTTCGGTTCTAAATCATGACTGGTCAATAGTCCGATTAACAACCAATACCTTACTTCGTTACAATATAATTCGGCTTTAAAAAAAGACCTACAGATATGTTTACATAACATTACATCATGACGCACGAAATGTATTACTTCCAATTAACCAGTGCACAGGAGAATATTGCAGAAAACCCAATTTCGTGACAATGTAAAAAATACTGTTTGGAGACGAGCAATATTTTCGTCGTTTTAATACCTTAATTCACTGTCCAATATAGGGAAGACACCAGATTAAACGAAGGGCTGTCACACTGCTGTATACTTCGGAGAGATTTGATTGCACGGGAAGAATATACAAACTTCCTCAAAAGCTCATGTATAGAAGCCAGCCCAGGAATGGCCAGAGAGGTATTCCTCAGGCCATTGTTTCAGGAAAATGCCATAAAATTATGAATGTTACAGAGCACAAGATTAAAATGTACCGTCAAATGTTCTGCAAAAAGCAGGCCCATAACTGTCATTTTGGGACTAACATATGGTACATTATTTTTCAATAATTCGTGTGCGCGTAGGGGTCGTAGGGGCCGAAGAAAAGGCGCGAGTCTAGACCCATGTTGAATTATAAGTGTGGGATCGAAACCACGCCACTTGACTCAATCATATACTTTATGATCTACAAAACACGCGTTAACCCATTCGGCAACCCAATCCCAACATAAATTCAGAGAAAAGTCCTGTTTTTCGCTGTCCAAAAACAAAACGAAACGTCAAATTATGACGAAATCAAATGCCAACATGTAAACAATGTCTGAAAACCTGTGATGTGGGAGCCAGTGACCTGTACTGAGTTTACTTTTTTTAAATATTAAACTAAATCAAACGGTTTCCATTTTTCATTCAGAAAAAAATAACACTTGAAGCTAGGAAAAATACATGTACTATGCAGATTTAGCTCTTAAATATTCGTTAATGAAGCTACTTAACATAGAATTAAGCCCTTTAAACTAAATTGGGTATAAACGTATATCAGAATTAAGCATAATGAAATAATAGCTTAATTATAATCAAAATAAAGTTATCAATCTCTAGAAAATAATTTGTTATTAGAGAGTAATTGTCTAGTTACTAACTATGACATTTCAGTCCTACCTTGTAATGTATAATAATTTACCCAATGAGACTTATGTGTAATTACACACATATCGCTTGATTTAGCCACTATGAAAGTCCGCTAATTCATCTTCCATACTGTACAATAGATGAAACCATTTGATGGCACAACTACCCAAATACTTTGGTCATTTAAAATTCCAAGTCAAAATAACCACGTTAGCGTGCACGTTGGAATTCAATATTAGAGTAGGCAACTAGATCAATTAGGAGAGAGAGAGAGAGAGAGAGAGAGAGAGAGAGAGATATATATATATATATATATATAAACTAGGTCATTTCGGGACTAACATAATATGGTTTAATTTTATTTCAATAATTCGCTTGCGCGTAGGGGTCTTCAGCAGTGGAAGGAAACCGGAGGAACCAGAGAAAATCCACGAGGTTGGACAGACGAGTCTACTCCTTGTCACGTACAATTGTGGATTCGAAACCATGCCAGTTGATGAAATGACGGGCTTTATGATACAGCACGCACGTGCTAAAAATTCAGACATCCAACCTTCAAATTCCATATTGAAAATAAAACAAGAAGTTAAATTTTTCAACACGATCATCCGCGAATTCAGCATCGTTTACGTTTACAATATCCAAATAAGCATGGCATTAAATTTGTTTTCTTTCTGAGCGAAGACAAAATACTTGATGACATAATATTATTCTAGACAAAACAATAACATGTCAAAAATATGGCATGCAACTAACCTCCGATAAACTTGAATCATCCGATTGTGTTTTTGTCAAAGATTGTCGTTTGGCCATGTTTGTCGTCTGCTGGTATCAGTTGTAGAAACACTATTCGTGTGATTTGGCGGGAAACAGCGTGACTAGTTTTCTCTAATGTCGCGATAAAACTCTACTTCGCGCAACCAGTCCAGTGGCCATCCATTAACTGTGACACATGTATCTGTGTCAATTCTATTAATTATTATTATCTCTCTCTCTCTAGTATATATGATAGGTGTAATATGATTATTGTAATTAATTAAAAATCGCTCGATATCTGCGTATTATTAGGACTAAACACGCAGGCGAAATAAAACAACAATTACATAAAAGATTCAGAGAAATCCTTCTGTACATTCGGTAGCTAGGACAAGTCGGTCAAATCTTTCTAATATGTAGCTACTGTACACCATTTATTCCCTCTTTTTTGGCATTTTGGGTGGGGATGGATGTCCGAAATGACTTAGTTTGTGTCAAGTGGAATTCAAACCCCATTTCTCCCTCTCTTTTTTTGGCATTTTGATTTAATTAGACCCACATCTCAGTAGTGACAAAGCTTTGGTCCAGCATGAGAGAGAGAGAGAGAGAGAAGGGGGAGGGCAAAGAGAGACAAACAGAGAGGGTTTCGATCCCGGTGTTGGCTGAGAAAGTTACAGAGAGGGTTTCGATCCCGGTGTTGGCTGAGAAAGTTTCCCAGGATTTGTCAGTGGTGCAAGATGGAGGGCCTGGCAATGGCAGCATAATTTGTCGTTAGGGTTGTGCCATAACCGAGATCCCTGGTACACATTGACGTAGACGTATAATAAGAACAACCGTTGACAGATGGCGTTCTATAAATAAGAGTAGACCGTAGTTCCACTGTTCGGACAAGCGCCCTCGTCGCAACTGTAAGCAGTATGTATGTCTTATTGCATTTCATACTAATAACGAATCTTTCAGAAAAGTCATTATAAATCAATTTCTTCACGCGATGCCTAATTAGATATAATGCATATGTTCCGTCATCTTTTTGCCGCATAAAACATCTTTTCTAATCTAATGGCCAATAAAAAAGAACATACATTGATGCAAGTAGTCGTGATTTTCCGTAACAAGATGTAGAGACACCTTCGTGACTGGTGCCGAGATTTCTTCCCCACTGATAAAGAAAATGAAATGGACTGGGATATTGAAGACACCATATAGTGTGTAATGAGGGCAATTTTGTCAGGACAGCGGCGTTACGACCTACTCTTATATCTAAATCCAACTGCCAGGGCCGGATTAACCATGGGGCACAGGCCTCCAGGGTCCCCCACATTAGAGGGCTTCCCACAAAAATCTTAGTTGCGACCAGCCTCCTCCTGTAGAAATGCCATCATTTCATTGCACTCTCATTGATTGGTCCACTGAAATAACGCCAGAATGCGCTAATTTCGAGGCAGGATTTTTTTTTTCTGGGGAAAGGTACTTGTAACTAAATGGCTACACACAAGTGCCTGAAATGTCAGGAAATCGGCGAACCAGCCCCCCCCCCCCCCATTATACCCCCCCCCTCCTCCTGTAGAAATGCCATCATTTCATTGCACTCTCATTGATTGGTCCACTGAAATAACGCCAGAATGCGCTAATTTCGAGGCAGGATTTTTTTTTTTCTGGGGAAAGGTACTTGTAACTAAATGGCTACACACAAGTGCCTGAAATGTCAGGAAATCGGCGAACCCCCCCCCCCCCCCTTATATCCCCCCCCCCCCAAAAAAAAAAAAATCTTAGTTGCGATCAGCCCTATCCTCTAGAAATGCCATCATGTCATAACATTCGCATGGATTGTCCACTGAAATAACGCCAGAATTCGCTAATTTTGAAGAATTTTACTTTTTTTTGTGGGGGGGGGGGGTGTACTTCGGTTTCCGGGTCCTTCGGTTTCCTTCCACTGCTAAAGACCCCTCGCGCAAGCGAATTATTGAAATAAAATAAAACCATATTATGTTAGTCCCGAAATGACCTTGTTTGTGTCGAGTGGACGTTAAACCCCATCTCTATATATATATATTATGTTACGAAATACATACTGCTGTGAAAGTAAAAGAACCCTTAGGAAATTTTAAAAAAAGATGAAGCCGGAAACACCACTGCCTGGTAAAACTTATCCCTCCTAGGACGACACACACAACTATGTGAATAAAATATATTATATAAGACTGGGTAAGACTCTGGCTCACTAGATTGGGGGCCTCGGGTTCGCTCCCGGTGTTGCCCGAGAAAGTTCATCGGTATTTACCGGCGTGGTCCCTCTTTGTCAGTGATGCAGGGCGGAGGGTCTGACGAGGACAGTTGTCTAGTCGTCGCTAAGGGACGAATAACTGATACCCCATGTACACATTGGCTTACACGTAAAGATCCATTGTCAGTTAGAATTCGATATAAGAATAGGCCGTAGCGCCACTGTCCGGGCAAATTTTCCCCTAAAAGCACACTGGATGACGTGTGCCCGTCTTCATTATCCAAGTCGGTGCAGAACAGCAGGACGTTATACCCCATGTCATTGCATTATCGCTTTAGTTGTAGAACAGTAGGATGGTAAAGACCATTTCATTTCATTTCACTTCGATGCGACTCCACGTCTGATTTGTACAATAACAAGTTCTATCAGTATCATAAGATCTATGAGTAGGGAATATATGAACCACACTCAACATCGAATTAAGAGCTATGCTATTGTTAAACACTAATGCATTGTTCTTCCGCGTTGTATTTATGACATCGAATTCCCAGTCTATTTGTTATGTCATGCTTTGCAATTCAGGATTCTACATCACATTTGCACAATGTCAATCCATCCAATTAGAGAATTTATCACCAACACAGCTATGAATAACAGTGAGTCGGGCTATTTCTATTATTATTTATATTCGATTCATTGTTGACGATTATATTAAAATTACTGGAGGGATTTTAACGCTTGAAAATAATACGATACCACTGGACGTGAGAAAAGGTGCGACAATAGAGACTACTAATTGTCTATTATAAAGATCAATGAGTCTCGCGAGTAGGATTAGTCTGTGTTTATGAGCATAGAGAGAAATGGGTTGGATTATATTAAAAATATTGGAACTTCAGTCAACACGTTCACTATTACTTTACGTTGTATTACGTTGTTTTCGATTCCTGATTGTGTAATAGTTTGTCTTAAAGAGACTCGACAATTCTTCAACTTGAACTGTTTGTGTTGTCCCTTTATTGAATTTAAATTGGACTTTAACGTTGAAGACTCAATGCGTGATTTTATAATGAAATAGCTTGCAAACTACAATATGTTTACAGTTAAATATTAGTACAAGAATGGTTCAATTCATTTCAGTATTTACCAAAATATGTCGAATTGTATATTTCATGGATCTATGTTGCTATGTAACAAGACAGTCGCCATCTTTTTTTTTTACCGTGATCGAGGCTCATGGGCCGGTTTCAAATCTGATTGATTCGGGTGACCCCGGACGTCGAATCGGGTATTAAGTAGCACTAATTTTTTTTTGCGCTATAGCATTGAATAGGTGGTGTACATGATCCAGGTCATATTGTGATGGGAGTGGTACCAAAATCAAGGTGCTGATCTAAGGAACCCCCAAGATGCTACTTAATACCCAATTCAACGTGCAGGGTCACCTATTATTGATTCTTGTGACTTTATCTCAATTAAATGTTAAATAATCAATCGGAGTACATATTAGCGTGGATTGAGCCGTGCAAAATGCAAATCAAAAGTACATACTTTCAGAAATCTTACTGTATATTTCGAACAAAAAAAACATCTTCTCATTTTTCTTTTCTTGTGTGAAACAAAGTGACTCCAGGGAGGGTTGACAGCTCGGTATCTGAATCACACAACGTGAAGGAGAAGGAAAGACAGCTAGATACATTTCTAGACGATCAAGGGCTTTTTCTAATATGTAGCAAGAAACAATATTATGCATGTGATATAATGTACGATATGGCGACCCGTTATCACAACTTCTGCTCTCCATGTCAGAAAGAAAACAGACCATGGTGCTACCAACCATCATCCGTAATATTCTTGCGGTACAGCATGGGGTTTGGACATTTTATAGAAAGATTCAAGATTCGCTAATTAATATTTCTTTAAACTATGTGTGGTTTAATGTGTGGGCGAGACATTAAGTAATATATTGTAACAACAAGAGGACCGTCATGTCCGAGTGTTTTTACAATAAATTACGCAATGTCTAAGCCCCGAGACGATTAAAATACTTAAAAGACAGACTCCGCACGTGCGTTTACAGTGAAAAACATCATGCAGGTCTAATATTGAAATAATGTACTATTGGCAAGTTGCCCGTACATTATTTGAAATAATGGTAGGGCCTACGCCAACATCAAAGGATGACGTCACATCTGTATTTTAAATATTTATATGGGTAGCCGTCTTGGCGCAATGAGTATGACGCTGACTCACTTACCAGGTGGTCATGGGTTCGCTTCTGGTATTGGCCGATACGGGTCTTCGGGGTTTTTCTTGATGTCAGTGTTGAAGGAAGGAGGGGCTGCTAAGACACAGTGTCTAGCCGTTCGGATTGGACTACAAGCTGAGGTTCTATGTACATTGTATACGCTGCAGTGCCCGTACAGAACCCTAGACAGTAAAGTTGGCAAAATAGCACTCATAACACTTGATCATTTTCATTAGCGAAAGAGAGAGAGATAGAGAGAGAGAGAGAGAGAGAGAGAGAGAGAGAGAGAAACGGGCTTTAACATCCACTCAACACAACTAGGTCATTTCGGGACTAACATATGGTCTAATATTATTTCTTTTAATAATTCGCTTGCGCGTAGAGGTCTTTAGCAGTGGGAGGAAACCGTAGTGCCCGGAGGAAACTCGCGAGGTTGAGAAGGCGGCCCTATCTCCATGCCACATACGCTCACACCAGGGCTCGAAACCACAGCCGCCAGCCAGAGGTGGCCGACCAGCTAGATGTCGAAGTGGCCATCCCAACCGCCCAAACTTCATTAGCCTAATCGGCGCAGACACGTAGGCCACTAAACCCCATTTCAATTTTATGATTTGTTTCAATAGACTATAACGGTTTTCTTTTGTGATATTCCAACCTCGTGGGTTTTCTCCGGGTCCTCAGGTTTTCTCCCACTGCCAAAGAGCCCTTATTGAAATAAAATTAAACTATATGTTAGTCCAAAAATTACCTAGTTTTTGTCGAGTGGACGTTAAACCCCATCTTCCCACCCCCCTCCTCTCTCTCTCCCCCCCTCTCTCTCTCTTGTGATATTTTAACACTTCCTGTCCCCAAGTAATGTTGCAGTTTATTGTAAATTTACTTTGACACGTGTTATTGCAACTGATCAGCGTTTATGTGTCAAGCACTTGTCGATTACATCGTGTGCATGATAAAACAGAAAACTTATCGCAGTGCAGCAATAGAACACATAATAAACACAGCAGTCAATTACATTTTATTACAATCATATAACAGTATCACATGCCTGTGATTGTGATGTATAAAATAAACCCAGAATCCATCAAATAAAGAACAACTCGTTTGAAAAAAAAGATCGAGAGAGAGAGAGAGAGATTTGCTATGTTCACACCTAATGCGCTTTCAAAGCGCTTTCCGTAAAACGCCCTACGGAAGGCGCTTTCGTTACCACGGGTGGCGTCACACTACAAATTAAACGGCTTTCGATTCGCATTAAAACACGTCACACTCAATGCACATAAACAGCTTTCCCCATTCGATAAAACGGAAGTACTGCACTGCGCAAGCGCTGTTCGATCTCAACGCTGTAATGCGCGTCAGTTATATCGCTTCAGCCAATGCGCATTAGAAATGCGGTTTCGCTAAAGCGGCTTAGTTTTGGTTTAATGCGCATTGAGTGTGACGCGTTTTAGCGACTTAAGGCTTTAATGCGCATTCGATGCGCATTAAAAGGCTAGTGTGAACACAGCAATAGGGTTAAGCGTCCACACAACACAACTAGGTGACTTCGGGACTAACATGGTTTAATTTTATTCCAATAATTCGCCTGCCTTTAGCAGTAGGAGGAAACCCATGGGGTTTAGAAGGCACCCCTATCTACATGCCACACACTTTCACACCAGGGCTCGAAACCACAGCCGCAAGCCAGAGGTGGCCGGTCAGCTAGACGTCGAAGCGCGGCACACTAGACCACTAGGCCATCCCCAAAAAAGCCGAACACAAAACAAATCGACTGGGCTGCTAATGCGGGAAAAAATTGCGCGGACAGTGGTGCTACGACCTACTCTTATTTCAAATTCCAACGATCATGGGTTGGTTTACTTACGTGAAATGAAATGAAATGGAGTTTTATGGCACGTCAGCTCCAACCATACTATATTGCGCACAACACGGTGATAACTTAGGGACATCTATAATCACAAAAAAATATATCCATATAACCCAGGCTCTACATGTTTTTCATCACTTTGTCAATGCTCGAGGAACTAGACTGCTCGTTGAAATGCGCCTGCGAGTTCTCGCTTGCGAAATTGCGTACATGGAAAGCGGGCCTTAATATTCCATAACAAATCTATAACTATATAGAACAACAACAACTTAATTTTGACCCAAATCACAGAAGTCTTGCTCGATGAGCTGTGTTTAATGGCGTTTTATTGCCATGGATACAAACGTTACTTACTATACAAGCTGTCAATGTCCATTTTTGCGAGCGATATGTCACTGCCAGTAAAGTCCAGTGCCTGCATAATTGATGTGACTTTACCGACTCTTTTGCATTTTGTGTGTAAAGCAACATTTATTCTCAAAACGATGATGGCGTAATTTGTGGAAAATTTATATTAAAACTGGAATTTCAAATTTTTAAGTTATATTTTTAAAGTTTATTGAAATAAAGCCTTAAATTAAATATAGATGGTATCCATAAACAGTCAAACCTTGTAAAAGCATAATCCTATCACTATTGTCAGCTGAGAAATTAAAAAAAAAAATCATTTTCAACTTCAAGTTCCAACGTTGTAATATGGCTGTTTCATGTTAAGCAATTGAAAAACAAGGGAGGTAATTGTAATGTTATCTCCTGTGTCAATGATATTTAAGGGTGGGAAATAATGCCTATCATTATCGTATAATAGGCTAACCTATTGAGTAAAGGTCATAGAAAAAATGATATTTTAGACTTTCTAAGAAAATTTGAAATTCACGCTTTAACCCTTCTTTTGCCGATAACTTCGAAGAATTAATATTGAAAACAAATTTAAATTCGTTGTACTGAACGGAGTAGTGCTTGAAGGCCCCCCCCCCCAATAATCTGCTTGTATATAACCCCCTGGATTTCGCTACCTTTGCTGAGAGCCCCCCACCCCCAATATAAATATCGTTCCGATGGGCCTAGCTTATAGTAATAAATTAGCAAGACTACTGAATTTGTCAATGCCCCCTTTAAAGGTAATTACACCGTAAGTCTAATATCTTAACTCAGAATATCAATGGCATTGCCCAGCTTTGTAATGATTTAATAATAATCACCCAGGGGTAAAAAGAAATATACGTACTAAGATAAGACACGTTTAACTATACTAAGCATGGCGCGTTGGTAAATCAACAACTGCTCCAACGCCCATTCACTTTATCTGATGTATGCGTTTGTTATTTATGGCTTACAATGCCTGTACATCCTGTCAGCAGTTTTGTTTTGCCGTATGGGAACATACTAATATTGCAGCAAAAGTTATTTTCGTTGCAAACTTTCAGTATCATGTTAATATATTAACAGAATTTTCCACAAAAAAATCTGGCTGGTTGCTTTTCGTTTATCATTTATCTCTCGTGCCCTTTTTGATAATAGCCAAGACCTAATAAATTATTTTGTCTGATTTTTTTGTCAGTACCATCGATCCTAATAGAGCTTTTCTTAATAAATATTCTTTCTGGGCCCAGAGAGATATCGATGTCGCTTATTTGTAGACCAGAGTCACCTAAAGTGAGTAATAATATGCAGGATATAACCCGCCATTGCTTTGGGTTTTGGGTTTTTTTTTACTTAATCAAATATAACTTGCGGTCAAAAGGGAAAGACGAACGATTTTCAACATGGGTAATTCAATATAATTCTGTCACAAGAAAATATGTCTTATAGTATACAAGTCTGGGATTGAATGCGGGTGTATGGGTTGACGTCACAAGTACACATGTATCAATGACGTGTTAGTATAGTTTTGTTTAACACCTTAAGGATATTTACCGTATGTATCTGGCTTATTATCATTGCGGGGGAGGGGGTGGATGGCCGAATGGGGAGCACGGGAGCGCTGTATCATAAATTCTGTCATTGAGACAACTGGCGTGGTTTCGAATCCCCGGTTCCAGGTGAGTAGGGTCGCCTGTCCAACCTCGTGGGTTTTCTCCGGGTCCTCCGGTTTCCTCCCACACTGCTAAAGACCCCTACCATGTTAGTCCCGAAATGACCTAATTTGTTTTGAATGGACGTTAAACCCCATTTCTCACTCTATTATCATTGCATCGTTGTAAACATAATTATTATTGCATGAGTCAAATATTATTTTCAACACCATTATTGCTAGAGCATGTGCCATTCCCTCTGGAGATTAACCTATGCATTATTCAATCAGTACAAACAAGCCAGCTCACAGATTTTTTTTAATCTTGTATTTGTACAATGATATTAAAAAAATCCTAAATATGACCATGACTAATTCATAAAATCATTGCTTAGGACTTCGTAATGCGTTTATGATTCAGATTTTGTTCCACGCTACTTAAGAACTAGCATGTATTCTGACGACTACTTATCGATATGAGTATTAACATACATTAAGTTGGCTAACCAGCTTGTCTGGGGGTTTGATAAATACAACCACTAAAATGGCGAAGGAGGGGGGGGCATTGAGTTAACTAGCGTGGTTTCAATTTCCAGATTATACGCGATACAAACGTTATATATGTCATTTGGAAAATATCATATGGTTCATGGTGTTCCAATACTCTGCTTGCGCGCAAGGGTTTTTAGCGACGGTATGGGGTGGGGGTGGTGACCCAGATGGTTTGGAAGTGCGACCATACCCCTTGCAACATGTGAGACCGAAATCGCCCCACTTAATAACAATAATAATAATATCTTTTTTAGGGTAAGAAATTAGGCCAGGGCTTTTTACAATTCTGCCCTTGAATCAATGACAGGCCTTACCTACAGCGCACGAGTAAGACCATTCGGCCACCCAACCCGGTTCGATCCCGGTGTTAGCCGAAAAAACTTGGTAGTACAAGGCGAAGGGCCTGACGAGGACAGCCGTATAGTCGTTCGGACGGTGCGAAAACCTAGGCCATGTGTACACCATATTGGCGAGCACGTAAAATACCCCTTGGTAGTTGAAATTAGATTATAAGAATAGGTCGTAGCGCCGCTGACCGGGCAAAATTGCCCTCATAGCACACTATATGGTGTATTGACGTCTTCATTAGCCCAGGAGGAGCAGAACAGTTGGGTGTAAAACGCCATCGGTTTATTTCATTTCATTTCATTAATATAGTGCTGGAAATGATGGACAAATCCCGACATTGCTCTCTACGTCGGATTTAGGTGGAAGCTACATTACCTTTTCAAAACAAATTTTAAAAAAAATACCGAAGGGATGGATTTCTTCCTTTTATACTAAATAAATGTATAGATTATTTTGTACCACAGTATATACGTATAACGGATATTACTCGACATAGTATAGGTTCGCCATTGATAATTAAGACGTCTAACGCTTGAATGAGTTTTACGATTACCCCATCATTTATTTAAACAACTTCTCCCATATAAACAGCCATTGTATATCATTATTTTTATATAGCCACCATAATTATAAATCAATGAATGAAAGTAGAATGAATGAACGAAACAATTAATAAACCACACGACCCTGACAACTTCATCACAATATTCCAGAATAAAAGAAAATATATACTGGTGGATTTACCTATAGGCTTAGCAGACTGTAGCCGAGGGCCTTAACATCTAGGGCTAACCATATCATGTCAATGTCTATACTAATTTTCACACTGCCATACAAATACGAAACTTAGGTTGTGTGTCTACTAGGGATACGATCTATTTGATAAGGTCTAACCTACAATTTCACCAACAATTACATCTACACTTACATCTTAGCGACCTAGGCAAAAATTGAGTTGGCCTTAACAAATAGATCTAAGCAACATGAGGCGAGTTGACCGACATTCTGATTCCTAATCCTAGGAGAATTGAGACGTATTTATGCCGCGGCCATTATAATGGTATTGGAAATGTTTATTTAGTCTTTTTGAACCGCATCGAAAAAAAACACCTCTCATTTTTCATTATGACGGCCATTTGCAATACCGGTATAATATAGTTCTCTGTGTGCAGGATCTGTCCTATCTAGGCCTTTCTTACACGTACTGCGGTCTTTTAACATCCGTCATTATGCCCCGTTTTGCTCAACTGTGTTTAAAATCCACTTTCATCGTTACCTAGTCTCTTTGGGGAGGGGGCCTCATAAGTGGAATAGCCTAGGACCCCATTTTTTTTCAGGTATACTTCAAATTACTTGCTATTGATTTCGGTGGGGGGGGGTAGGATGGCCTAGTGGTTAGAGTGCCATGCTTCGACCTCTAGCTGGCCGGCCACCTCTGGCTTGCGGCTGTGGTTTCGAGCCCTGGTTTGAGCGTATGTGGCATGGGGATAGGGGCGCCTTCTCAACCTCGTTGATTTCCTCCGGGCACTCCGGTTTTCCCCCACTGCTAAAGACCCCTACGCGCAAGCGAATTATTGAAATAAAATTAAACCATATGTTAGTCCCGAAATGACCTGGTTGTGTTGAGTAGACGTTAAACCCCATTTCTCTCTCTCTCTTTGCTATTGATTTCACACCGCCGTCCATTTTGCTCTTTGGCCAGTTGACATGCACATCAAAGGCTAGATTTTTACGGGACCTTAAGTGTTATGTTTTAGTCGTCTAAAATACTTTTCAGTCATAATTGTTATTAAATTTAGATTAGGAAATGTTTCTAACATAAAATAAGGCTATCAAGTTTACCCCACACTGTTGAAACATTCTAAACCAGTCAGCGAAAATCTTGTCAAAAACTGGATAACCAATCGAAGGATTATTTTATAAAGCCCTTTATCAATCTTGTTAACAACTAAAACCTCTTCTAAATTAGTCCCCTCCTAGCGGTAATGACACGGTATTTGTTTATTTAAAATGAAATGGGGTTTTAACGTCCTACATTTCTGCACCGACGGGCGTGTACCAAGCACAGTACTAGCATCTCTACGACAACTCTTACATTGAATTTCAACTGTCAAGAATTCTTGAACGCGCTCACCAACGTGTACACGGGACCTCGGTCTACTAGACATTGTCGTTGTCAGGTCTCGGCCTGTAAAACTCAGTAGGCGAATCCACGTTGGAAATTCCTGGGGAACTTTCTCGACCTAACACCGTGAAAGAACCCCAGACCACCTGGCTAGTGAATTAGTTGCCAACACACTGAGTCACCGCGGCTCTCTAGTGTATTCGGGGAGTTGACCCAGTCAGATAAATCTGAGCACCGATTCATTTTCAATTTAGCTTCGTTCATTTAATTTCCGATATGAAATTTAATTCATAGTGATTTGAAATACATTAACTGCGTAACTCTTGCTGTGGGAAAATCAAAGATGACTTGCGTGTGTCATTTTGCGTCACATTTATACACATCGATCCTGGGGTATGTTGTATGATAGGATGGGGTCATTAACTCAGTATGCAAAAGAATGGATCGGGTGACCGATCACAGTAAGGGTATCACAGTTTCAATTCATGTGTCGGTTGCTAGAAATTAAGTGACGAATAAAATATTAGATCGAATAGTCTAGTATGTTCAAATCCACACAATCATATCGTTATTTAGTAACGAGTGGAGTAATGCTGGCAATGGGAAGATGTCATGTTTATCTAATTGCGCGTCATGGTCAACCCCCTGCCCCACCCACACACACACACACAATTTATAACGTTATTCAGTGACGAACGAGTGGAATGATGTGTTGTTCTAATTCCGCGATATGGACACCCCCTTCTCCCGCGAGGGGATCATGTAGCTAAGTAGGTAAGGCGCTGGCTCGCTAGCCTGGGGGTTGAGTGTTCGATCCCTACATTGGTCTAAAAAGTTTATCTCGATTTTCCGGCGTGGTTTCCCCTTGTCAGTGATGCAGAACGGAGGGCCTGACAAGGACAGCCGTCTAGTCGTTCGGATGGGACGAAAAACAGAGTACACATTGGCGTGCACGTAATAGATCCTTTGCAGTTGGAATTAGATATAAGAGTAGGCTGTGGCGCCGCTACCCGGTTGAAATTTCCCTCGTAAAACACTGTATGGCGTATGCCCGTCTTCCATTAGCCTATTTCATAACATTCCCCCCTTAATAAAACATAGAGCAAACTCATCTCGTATACCTTGGCATTATGAAGACGCAAAATCTGCCCGTGCATTTCCAGAAGCAGTGATTTATGTCCGCGGCGAACTGGATAAGAACTAGATTGCACTTTTCTTTCCCATCATTTCGAGCTTGTCTCGATTTTTAAAAGATCTCCCAATCTCCGTGCATGTCAAAATTGACTTTTTGATCATGTCAGTATTGATGTCTTGATCTAGAATCGATAGAAAAGACTTGGCTTAACGACTTTAACTTAAAAGTCATAATTATGGGGCGGATGAATAACGATATTTACAGGTATGACATAGTGGAATTTCATGTAAAAATCAGACGTTAATATGAAACGACTAAGGGTGGATGTTCCTTGATAATTTTATTGTCATAACTGATCTTCTATATAAGCCTGTAATTAAATGTAAACCTTATGGTCAAATTATAAATCTATTGCACATCATAGTTTCAAATGAATTTGTGAAAAAGTGTTACAGGTAGCCGAACCCCAGACGAGTTATTTCCCTTGGTTAGTTTATTTTAACTCCAAGTAGCATTTTGATTTAGTGTATACATTGATATTGATATTTAGACGTCAATGCAGACAGCTAACCCCATATACGTCACAATGGTGCCCATCTAATAAATACACTTTCCCTACCTTCTTTTTCTTCTTCGTTTGTTCTTCTGATAGTAAACTCGCAGTTTCTACAGTTATTGTCACTTCCGCTTCTGTCGCCGCCATAGTTGCGTATGTTGTGCTTCTCCTGGAGAATAAAGGTTTAATTTATATAAATGGAATAAGTCTACCCATGCCAAAAATGGACCTAAAAGAAACATCCGAGGAAGGTTGGATGGTAGTATTGTTAACGAATGCGAGTTGGGACAAAATGACTGTCATTGAGTCAAGTGGCATGATTTAGATTCCCCTTTTTACTTGACAAGGAGGAGGGTCGCCTATCCAACATCGTGGGTTTTCTCCGGGTCCGCCAGTTTTCTCCTACTGCTAAAGACCCCAACATGCAAGCGGATTATTGAAATCATTTAGTCACCAAATAACTTAGTTTGTGTCGAGTGGGCGTTAAACCACATCCAAAATATAGCACACATTACCCGTTTGTACGCGACAAGGCGTAACGTCGCCTCTGAAACCTCGTGGGTTTCTCCACCCACCCCACCCCACCCCACCCCCCGGTCTTTTCCAACTGCTAATGACGAATTGCTAAAATAAAAAATTGAACCATGTTAGTCCCAAAATTACCTATTTTGCCTCCAATGAATGTTAAAATTTCACTCACTCTCTCTCTCTCTCTCTCTCTCTCTCTCTCTCTTTCTCTCGCTGTAAGATCCCCCACCCCCATCACAATTTGTATTACCGCAATATGATTCTATGTAATTGTTTCGACCATCTAACTCAAAACAAGAAACATAATTTTCATAACTTTACTTTGTGACACACAAAACTCCATTAATTATCTTAATCTATCTCGAGATTATTTCCCACTCATTGTTCCTAATGTATACCCATTACAAGAAATAATAAAAAAATAAATAAATAAATAAATAAGTAGTATACAGTTAATTGTGTTCTGCTTCATGGCGAACATGGCGGCGAATTAACTACTTATATTTATAATGAATAGTTATTATCGCCTGGCACCCACTTGTCATGGGGGGGGGGGGGCTGAATGGTGAGCGTGCGCGCGCTGTACCATAAAGCCTGTCATTGAGTCAACTGGCTTGGTTTCGAATTCGGGTTGTACGTTACAAGGAGTAGGGTGGTTTGTCCAATCTCGTGGGTTTTCTCCGCGTCCTCCGGTTTCCTCCAACTGCTAAGGACACCTACTCACAAGCGAGTTATTGAAATAAAATTAAACCATATCACCTAGTATGTGTCGAGTGGACGTTAAACCCCATTTCTCTCTTTCTCTCTCACTTGCCAGTTGAATTATTTGTGGAGCTGACAACAGGGCTATTTTAGTGTTGTCTTTGAGGAAGCACGGTTTCCAGTGTTTTGGGTTTCCATGAAAGTTTCCAGAATTTGGCTTCTGTTAGCACACTTACACTTTTATAACCAAAATATAACATAATTATTTATATTTAAAACCGTGTGTCAGTATCATTAATAAGCCAAAGAAACGCCCAAAGTCGATTCAAAGGCAATCAAACCTTCACTGTCACCTGCACCTGATGTTCTTCTAGGTAATTTCGTGCTTTAGGTGGTGGGGTGGGGGGGTACGTCAACAATACAAAATTATGATAGCTAAGCTTATCCAGATTCACAAGGCTACATATCATTTTGTGTTTTTCAAAGCACCGATTTCGGACTTTCAAACCACGTTAAAATATGCCCTGACTGGCAAGTGAACTATTGCTTAGTCGTTCGAATGAGACGAAAACTACGGTTTACCCGTACACATGTAAATGAAACATTGACAGTTGGAATTCGATCAATAACTGTCAGTCTCAATTATGACCAATGTGTTTAGGACTTTAAACCCCATCCATTTATTCCTTTACTCTGAATAGTGTAATGAAAATAGAATGAAATGGGGTTTAACGTTTACTGTTCTGCTCCTAAACTAGGCTAATAAAGACGGGCATACGCCATACAGTGTGCTATCGGGGAAATTTTGCCCGGGCAGCGGCACTACGGACTACTCTTATATCAAATTTAATATCACTGACAGAGAGAGGAATAGTATATTGGGACCGTAATACGATCTATCCGTGTACATGTAAAAGAACAATTGGAATTTAATCAAGCGTAAGTGGAAATGGCGCTGTGTGGGTTAAATGCTTATCCGTAGCATTGTACACCGTACCATAAATTAATTACCGTATGCCAGTCTCAATATATAACCGATGTGCTTATTTATCGCAACGTTAAACCTCACTCGTTTCTTTTACGTTATTCTGTATAGTTTGGGCGTATTCAACAGTTCGACATCAGACGGTAACAGCATGACTTTTGTCATAAGAGCTTCCAAGCAAAACGTCGTTAATGAATAATTAATATATAAAATAGTTGTTTTATTCAGATGTAGAGCTAGTGATAGATGATTCATCGTTAATATTTAATATACAGATTAAATACTAGGTCTATGAAGCATGGAGTTGACGTCAAGTACTTGTTGACATTCAAATGATACCGTTTAATACTTTAATATTAAAATATCTGATATCAGTGCCTCCGTTTACACAGGCAAGTTTTCAATATTAAAATATTATGGGATATTAGTTCTCAATTTACACTGGCAAGTTTTTAATATCAAAATATGAGACATAAGGGGCTCCATTTACGCAGGCAAGTGATTAATATTAAAATGTTGGCTATTAGTTTTTCTATTTACCCAAGCCAAGTGGGGGGGGGGGGGGGGGTGGTTAGCACGTGCGCGATATATCGTAAAACATGTTATTGGGTCGATTGGCGTGGTTTCGAATCACCGGTTGTAAATGGAGTAGGGTCGCTTGTCCAACCTATCGGTTTTCTCCGGGTACTCCGGTTTTCTCCCACTGTTAAAGACCCCTACGCGCAAGCAAATTATTGAAAAAAAATTAAACCATATGCTTGACGAGTGGACGTTAAACCCCATCTCTCTCCCGCCCCCCCCTTCTCTCTCTCTCTCTCTCTCTCTCTCTCTCTCTCTCACGCACACCCACCTAGGACAGTTTTAATCTATGAGCTACAGTTTCTGACAATCATCGTGTGCGAGACATGGTATGCAGTTTAAATTTTAACATATTATTATATATAGCGCCATTTGAAAGGATTTTGTCACTCACTACGATTAACCAAATAAAACACCCAAAACAAACACAACAAGGCACCTATACAGAGACCCCTCCCCAACAAAAACAGCTACTACAATCAAAAACGAGTAACAATAATGCCAACCACAATTACGCCGGTTCGTTAAGGATTTTGGCGCAATATAGCTCGGTTGGTGTTGACTTTTCGCTGAACAGCATTTCGTTGTGTTAAATATATCGGTAACCGCAATATAGCCCGGTTGGTGTTGACGTTTCGCTGAACACCATTTCGTTGTGTTAAATATATCGGTATCCTCAATAGAGCCCGGTTGGTGCTGATGTTTCACTGAACAGCATTTCATTGCGTTAAATATATTGGTACCTGTACAATCATTAGAATATACTAAGAAATAAAATGAAATGGGATTTTACGTCCTACTGTTATGCACCTAGCCTGGGCTAATAGAAGACAGGCATAACCGAACGACTAGACAGTTGTCCTTGTCAGGCCCTCCGTTCTGCATCAGAATAATTTAAAGAACAGTTAAAATGCAATGGAACTGTTGACAACTTATTTGCGTCCTGTGAGGCTAATATACGTTATTTCCCCAGGGTTACGGGTGAAGTGTACCACTCACTGCTTGATATCGGTGTTTCCGACATAATATTCTTTCGAATTCTAACTGTCAAGTTTTCTTTTACGGGTACTAACTGGTACACGAACCATCCCTTGTCCAGACAGAGCAGAGCAAAAACCAGTCATTGTCAACGATGTACATCGCAAGCGTCCATTGTGATGCACAAGTTATACGAATAAAAATTCCAAAAAAAAGGATGAAATTTGAAAATCCCGAACTGGAACGTCAGATTACAATGGTATATTAAATTCCTACTTTTTTACACTACTGATCTAATTATTTTGGGACAGCGGCACTACGATGAACTCGTTTTTTGAATTTCCGCTGCCAGTGGTTCTTTTACGTGCACACCAATAATATGTAGACGGAAAATCGTTTTTTGTTCCCTGCCAACAACTAGACACTGTCCTCCTCTATTTGATTTTAGCTATAAGATCCACTAATTGCCTTTGGCAATTTCACTTTATATTATCAAAACCAATTTCATAGAACAGAACCTAACCATGCTGATTTACTTAATCACAATTTTATCAAATGGTTGCAATAAAATAAATCCGCAAATCTCAAATATAAATTTCAAACACAATCAATATTATAATGACTAGTTGAAACTGACGTGAACTGATAAAAAAAAATCGCGATTAAGATCTACATCTTTCTAACCAATAATCGAGGATTTGTTTGAAATCTAGTTTTACTCTTTCGGAACAAGGGGTTTTTGGATGACCTTGTGGTCTAGAGTGCCGCGCTTCGACCTCTAGCTGGCCGGTCACCCCTGGGTTGCGGGTGTGGTTTCGAGCCCTAGTGTGAGCGTGTGTGACATGGAGATAGGGGCGCTTTCTCAATCTCGTGGGTTTCCTCCGGGTATTTCGGTTTCCTCCCACTGCTAAAGACCCCTACGCGCAAGTGAATTATTGAAATAAAAATTGAAAACCATACGTTAGTCCCAAAATTACCTAGTTTGTGTCGAGTGGACGTTAAACCCCATTTATCTCTCCCTCCCTCTCTCTTTCAGAACAAAGCACATTTTTAAGCTGAATTGGGGTTTAATCTTATATATTTACCTGTTCAAATGTCAACCTGTGTAACTTCTGTTTGCTTATAGTTGAAATCCGTTAATATTTATATCCAATATACACCATGTTAAAAGTCTGTTACACAGTCATAACCCGTTATAGTTGTTAATAATATAAATTGCATACAAGCTGGGTAATGGTTCAATGGTGTAGACATGTTCTTTAGGTCTTCATTTAGTATATTCATTTATCACGGATTATTTACTACATTCAACAGGTGCTTATAGTCACTATTATCAAGACACACTAATCGATGAAAGTGAGTGGCATCTTTTGAAAATTTAATATCTATATGTTTGTCGTGTAAAGGCTCATGTTCGAAACAAATTACAGGGCAAATAAACCGGGAAAATGTTTATCTACTTGAAATTGTAAAATTACATTTCGAGCAATGTTTTGGGTTTTTTTTGTTTTGTTTTGTTTTGTTTTGTCGGGGTTTTTTTTGTAATCGGTGATTCAGTTAGAAATAAGTACCAGAGCTAGAATGTTTCACTTTCGAAACACCATGTGTGTCGAGCAGTAGCTTTCAGATTTCCAAACCCAGTTATTGCCCTATGATTGACGGTTAGGAAATTGTTAGAAGTGCTATTGAGCTATCACACTCTGCCGGGCTAGTAAAAAACAACATTGGGTTTTGAGCGAACTTGTTCCCAGCCACAATTTTTTTTTAATCTCTAGACCGTTCTCACCGGGCGCATATCGGGTGTTGTACTAGCTTCTACCGTCTTCACTCCCAGATTGAGTTTTGTTGAAAATTTTGGCGGTTTCCATACCGGGTCTCGAACGTGTGCACCGGGTTTGTAGCAGCCACCTTTCCGTCACTTAGCGTCCCTTCGCCGATCGGAGCGTTCTGTGAGCGAGTCCCTGTCCATGACACGTTCACAACAGGCTTACAACCCGTTGCAGACGGTGGATTTTTTTTTGCCAGTTCATCATCGTTCTGTAACGGTTTATGAACGTGTTGTGAACGTGTTCATACAGTGTGACCGTTTTCATAACGTATTCATACCGTCCTCATACCGCTCAACACCGTCCGCTTGCCGCTTACTTAAGTTTTGAACATGCCCAAAAATCTCCCGCCGGGTCCAACCAGGTGTAAATAAGCGCCAACGCCCTATTAACGTGTTTCCCGCTTTGATAACAAACCACAGTGTGCCCTCGTCGTTCTCCACCGTCCGCTGACATTTTCGCGCACGGTGGCACACGATAGCCCTACACGACAGAGTCTGAGAGTCACATAATGAAATGAGGTTTAACGTCTCACTTTTCTACACCAAATGGGCATACGCCATACAGTGGCGTATGCTATAAGGGAAATTTTGCCTAGGCAGCTACACTACGGCCTACTTGTACCGGCCAACATGCCCAAAACTTTCACCGGGTCCCAACGGGTGTAAATAAGCACCAACGCCCTATTAACATCTTGCCCGCTTTAATAACGAACCACTGTGTGCCCTCGCCCTCTTCCACCGTCCACAGACATTAATTTCGCACACGATAGGCCTACACGGCAGAGTGTGAGAGTCACATAATGAAATGAGGTTTAACGTCATACTTTTCTACACCGAATGGGCATACGCCATAGTGGCGTATGTTAAAAGGGAAATATTGCCTAGGCAGCTATACAACGACCTACTTTTATTTCGAATTCCAACTGTCAATGATTCTTTTATGTGCACGTCAATATACATGCGGGACCTATGCTTTTCTTTATATCGGGATGACTAGACGCTGTTTCTTTTGTCAGTCCCTTCATCCTGCACCATCAACAAGGGGAACCAATTCGAATGAAAATAAATTAAATTTTATGCCAAGCGAGTTGCAGCCGGGCTATATGGTGCAAAACATATGGTGAGTTTTGACGAGACAAGTTAGGCTAATATCACATAAATATAAAATTATTAAAATTTATATAAATAAAAAATGTATAAAAGTTAAAAACTCATTGAAGAAGAAATTTCAACTGGATACAGTTTAAAATCTGTACGTCGATGAGTTGGTAAGCTGAATGGATTATAATCCATTGGTTATTTTTGTCCTGTCAGATGGAACATTGCACCAAGTGTTTGGAAGATGCGTAAAAGCTGAGCTCCTGTGTGCACGTAAATTTCAACAGAATTGGACTAAGAGTGGGGGGAATCACAGCACACTGCATGACGTATTCATTCGCCCGGTTGGTGCGGAAAAGGAGTACCGTAATTGCATACCCCGTGGGATTTTTCCGGGTCGCCTGGTGTAGCCTACTTCCACTGCGAAAGACTCTGAAATAAAGATTATGTCATAATAATGTTATTCCCAAAATGACTTAGTTGTTGTTGAGTAAATGTTAAACATGCTATATTTTCCAAGTAAGGAACGTAAACGCATTACCGAATCGCAATCTACCATAACTATGTTTTAGGTATAAACCAAGGTATATACAGATTGATCCCGAATTGTCGTCTCATCCGAACGACCAGGCAAAACTTTTCAAACAAGTCAGAATCAAGCTTTAAAATCATTCCCAGGTTTAATTGAATAATAAATTGGTTATTAAAACATAAAAATATGACGGTTCAATCGATTATAACAGGTGTTCAAAAAATAAATAACTGACAGACTTATACAATTCAATTTATACAATTGTATTGCGCTAACACTGATACAACATCATTGAAATTAATATTAATCAATTGAAACATAAAATTTGTATCTTTTGTAAATTTGTATCTTCAGTTTGTAGATGCTTTGCAGAACGTAACAATACCGCAAAGAAGTATCGAGAAAGAACGCTACCTGTGCCCTTCCCAGTCGATGGGCCCCGTTTTGCCAAAACGTCCAAATGCCAAAAATGTGTCTTTTTGATATAGATTGAAAGCTTTGTAAAAGATCTGAAATGTACATTTTGATTTATTTCCAATCGATATGGGCCAATAAAATATAACTTTAAAAGAACCCGCAATTAATGTAGCCAGTAGCGTGACGACGAGACGAAAATCCTTAAGATAATGCACAAAGAACGCTTGAAAAATGCCAGAAAACATCCTCGACCAACACCATGATCGAACGTAAGACCTCTTATTTAGTGTTTCATTTAGTGCAGATTTGGCCATACACACAAACCAGGATAATATATTGAAATAAAATGTACACCGCAATCAAAAATCATGACTACAAATACCCTAATCGGAATAAATATGACCCAACACTTTCAAACTCTACATACAGATTTACTTTCGAAAGTTGTAAATCACTAATATATAGTTTTCGTGCATTCTTATTATTTAGAATTGTTATTGTTTTGGTTACGGCAATTTTTCCAATATTTTAAGAGCAAAAGTACACAGTGGTTTACTTTTTTCGTCTAATTAGTAAAATAATATGTACCTGATCAGACATAATAATTGTGTAGCAATAATATTTTCAGTAAACAGATAATGAAAACCCTTAATAAGTCATGAGGTAACTCGTGGTTGAAATATTGCTAGCCGGATGTGGATGTGGGCGTGGCCTGCCTCTGTTTGCGTACGCCGTACAAGCGCCATGCTGGTTCCATAAATTGAAAACAAGTATGGCGGTATTTATTTCATTATTTCTGTAGTTTTGTAATCGGCGTTCAGCTTTAAGTAGGAAACACGGGGTGACACATTGATACCACAATATTTACTATTTTTGGCAGTCTCAAAAGTTTGCTGTGTATAAATTACCCTTGACTTTAATAGGGTTTATTATTTAAATCTGTGGCTAAGTGGATAAGGCGCTGGTTCGCTAGCCTGGAGGTCAATTGGCCGAGAAAGTTCATCTCGATTTTCCGACGTGATTTCCCCTTGTCAGTGATGCAGAAGGAGGGCCTGACAAGGACAGCTGCCTAGTCGTTCGGATGGGACGAAAAACCGAGGTCCCGTGTACACATTGGAGTGCAGGTAAAAGATCCCTTGGCAGTTGGAATTCGATATAAGAGTAGGCCGTAGCGCCGTTGCCCGGGCAAAATTTCCCTCATAGCACACTGTATGGCATATGCCCGTCTTCAATTAGCTCAGGTAAAGTGCAAAACAGTAGGATGTTAAACCCCATTTCATTCATTCATTCATTATTTAAATCTACTATGGAAGCCCGGTAACGGATAATATTGCAGTGCTTCGACGGCACAGTGATTACGATAGATTACATAATATGTAGTATTTATAACAGTTAAACTCTTGCTGTATCCCATTTGTCCCTATATTCATCTGGATGTTAATACAATAAAAATAGTTAATATATATATATAACATATGAATAATCAATACGTGAATACCTATTATTAACACCAGCTGGGTTGCAAATAGGAATTATACTAGTTATTTTTATCAATAGAAAATCCTATCATGATCTGTGTAGATAAAACAACGGTATACACTGCATACTGCCCTTGTGCAATAGGGCACCGTCGTAGGTTCAATCCTTGTAATTGTGTTGATTTTCTGACGCAGTTTCCCATTGTCAGTGGTGCGGTACGGAGGGCCGAGGTTAAAATCCAGCTCAAAATTCTGTCATCAGCAGTGCATTAGAAATTTTAAAATAATTGTGTTAATACGCTTTATGAATGTTGATAATTAGTATATCTGCATAATACGTAGGCTACATCAATAGATTGCCGGGCTATAAAATAAATTAACCCATGACTAAAGCTGTGGTAAATAGGCCTAATTGCACACAGCTTTCATGTTCATCATTTGAGCAAAATCCTAGCAGAAAAACAAACAAGATTTCGTCGAAATATTCCACATTTAGGGACTTGTTTCAGAGTGTTGCTCATCGGTTTAGGATTATCAAGACCTAAATTTTAACAAACTCTACTAAGTTTCTGTATTAAAGATGCATTAATGAAGAGCCAAATTTTCCTATTGAAGGCCTTTCTTTAGGCCTTAAATATTATATAAATTATTTATTAATTAGACATTTATTAATATCGCAAGACCATAATCAACTGTAAATACCATCAGATCCTCGAGATTTTAACTGGATGACATCGCGCCTGGTACGTTCGTGCATTTTTTATGCGCGAACTCTTAGTTTTTCTATTACTAGCACGCGCCCGGGCACTATTTTTTTTGTTTTACATGTACCAAAATCTGGGATTTCGCGCGTAGGTTCTTTTGAGGTATTAGGTCTGTTTAGCATAACACTTGTCACTGTACCTGTGTATCGCTAATTATAACCCTAATGTTTGAAGACCGTTCATATTTATTACGCACAGAATTTTCAGTACAGTGTTGATTCATGCTCAAATTGTTACTAAGCAAACCAAATGGATTATTTTCTCAACAGTGTATGAACTCATTCATAGAGATAATATCCTTACACCGAGAGAAAGTATCTAGTCTCGGTGAATAGAACCATGGTTGTCTGGTAGAAAATTACTTTTGTATTTTTTGGAACGGTAAACAGTGTTTTTAGAAGCAAACTAACCTGCCGCACATGACGAAGTCATTATACTAACAATAAAAAGGCGAGAACTCTTTGCAGTGGAGGCTTTTCAGTGAGTAATAGGTCAAGGTTAAAACATATAGTACGCGCATCGCGGTGGTTTGATGTTTTTTATCGTGGAATTCCATGAATTACCGAGTGAATATCGAGTGACATGATACGACTGACAGAGCAGCCCGGAGTCGAACAATCGCCGCCCGAGCTGTCTTCGTCAGCTAGTTTCAAAATGGCGTACAATCAGTGCAAGTGGGAAAAAACGACAATAAAATCAGAAATATGTTATTTATTGTTGTCGGACTTATTACATCACTCCTGTCTAACAAGTCATAAAGTTGTGGTGTTACGGTGGCGGCATAGTATTTCACCGTAACACCACAGCCATTCTAACCATTCATAATACATCTAACTATCACTCCCTACACATTTCCCCTCGTCTACTTTCCCAAACGTCAACAACACATCTCATACATCCATTTCGCTGATTAACCCCTGTACCAGGTCTACTGGATTAAAACGGTTCGATAATTTAATAGTTGTTGATAGGGGTTAACAATAATCAGGGGGTAACAAAGGCATAAATGTAATAAGCAATAAGTAAAGTAAACACAATAAAATTATGAAGCCATGTTAATAAGAAATGTATGATAATATTAATTTAACTATTATCTTGTATTATAACAGCATATGCCTATGGCTTCTTTTTGTATTAATATAATTATTACCTTTTAGTTTAATTATCATTCGTACTTGATAACGATAAGAGAGTACTTGTCGAAACGTCGTTCTATGTATATTAACCAGTGATTGTTATTTCCATATAAATTGTGTTGTGTTTTTAATGTGTTCAATCGCTAAATGCCACTCAAGGATTATATGATTATAGCAAGAACGACCACCCCTTTATCTAATTCTTACACAACTCCAACGGAATACGAAATTCACCGAGATACGCCGATTGTTACTACTTATCGAGCATAATCGACGAGACAACTTTTCCAAATAATGTATTATTAAACAAACATTATGCAAGAAGATGTAAATCTACCTATTGCAGTTCCTTTAGAATTGATAATGTAATTATGTGTTCGATTTTCATTGGATTTTCACACCCACTGATTATTAAATAAAAAAGTATACCGGTAATCGAGACTTTGTTAATTATGGTGAAAAACAAGGACACCAGAGGATACGGAGGTTTAACCTCACTGTCCCAAAATTTGATTGTTTTGTTAAAGGATCAGGAGATTACTAGACTGTGGGTGTAGGATTATAGTCTGTTCTTATTACTTAGTACCACTGGTGTATACTTCTCACTCTAATTACTGTTACTTGTAAACGCTTACCACTATCATTAGATTGGGCAAATTGGTGAAATCAGTTGAGTTTACTTATAAATTTACATTGATGAAATTGATTAATTGGAAATAAAAACAAATTATTGAAACTACTGTTATTTAATTACAGCTTATCAGCTTAGTTACTCATTTTAATATATATGCACTTACTATGTATTACTTATTATAATATAAACGGTCGCCATCTTTATTTGCCATAAACATAATTAGTGGGTATGTTTTACACTAGATTGCATCAAAGCCGGTAGATTAATCTTGCGTTGGTATTTTGATTTTATTTTCTTAACTGTTATAAAATCAATCTGAATACATACTATTAACGTGGATTAAGCCAGAAAACATTTTCTCAAAATACCAATGCAGATATACCATATGCGAGAGAGAGAGAGAGAGAGAGAGAGAGAGAGCGAGCGAGCGAGCGAGCGAAATAGGGTTAAACGTCCACTCGGAGAAAACCGGCGACCCTACTCCTTGCCCACACACAACCAGGGATTCGAAACCATGTCAGTTGAATTAATGACGAGCTTTATGATACAGCGCGCGCATGCTAACCATTCAGCTATCCAACCCTTCTATATCATTTGCATGTCCCAAAATAACTTGGTGTAATCAAGTGTGAACCCCTCTTTCTGTGCTAAATAATTTATACGCCTACCTGACAAGTTATTCTTCTGCAGTTGCTTTATCAATTCAGCCAGTCAATAATTTCCATAAAGACAATCCCCCAGATAGACCAACGCTTGCTTGAGAAACCCACGGCTCATTTCATATTCTTTTAAGAAAATTTCTGACAATGATTTTCTGCATAAATGGTTTGTAAGACAATGGTACTATGTCTAAATAATTCATAAATGTATTCAAAGCTATTCAGGAATTTTTCCTTTCGCTTCTGGGTTCCAAATGGAATTTTGATAAGCTATCACTATATATATATA